>JAFVLL020025359.1:0-62445 GCA_021397915.2 Tor tambroides | reverse complement strand
ATATAATTCAAAGAAGTCCAACACACACACAGGGTAACATAAGCAATAACCGACAAACTAGAACTCAATGGACAGGAACTAATATAGGGCAGATAACGAGGGGCAGACAGGTGAACACAATGAAGGTGATTAACTAATAATTAGACAATGAACTAATGAGAACAGGAACAGAACCAAATATGGGCAAACAGGAAGGGAACACAGGCAGACGACAAAACATGAGTCCAACGGGTTGTGACAATATCCTTGAATAAGGGTAATTTCTGACGTGACAGTCACTAAATCCCATCCATAAGAAAACGGCAAGAGTACAAAATAAAATAAAATTAAATTAAATTAAATTAAATTAATAAAATAAAATAAAATAAAATAAAAATATCATAAGTGTAATAATTTCTTATTCAATAAACCAAGCAAAATCTCAGTTAACATTACAGCCACTGAATCAAATTGTTGTACTGATAAAAGCAGCTTTGAAAATGTGCCACGAGTTGTGCTCCAAAAATATATTTGACTCAACAATCTGAGTGGGCATGAATAGACCTGATGTTTCTGATTACAGGAACCTATCAGTTACCCACCTTGTTCCTGTACTCACACATGTTCCTTTGCTCTATTATAAACTGTTCTAGACTCCCTATCTTTGGCTGGAAAGGCATCATCGGCTATCTGGCCAATCATTTTTTATGCTTTGCCTCTGATGGCGATACGATCTTTAATCCAGTGCTAGCCAACTCGTCCTCGCATCGCTCATGCTCTCTGGCAGGGGCCGAATGAGCAGAGCGCCTATCTCTGTACCTTAATAATCATCCAGCGTCCAAGTCCCTCTCATATCAGAACGCAACTTTACCTTGGCGTGAGGGTTGGATCTGAACCGCAAAATGTGTGGCTGCGTATGCAGATAGGAATAGGCATGATTAAAATGTAGCTACTTCATGCCAATGGATCCTTGATGTGGAAACATCTAATACAAAAGTCTTAATAGTTTAATAGTTATAGCTTCTCGAAATATGAGGGTTAGTAAGATTTATATTTTTTTTCAGAAATTAATACTTTTATTCAGCAAGGATATATTAAATTGATCAAAAGTGACAGTAAACGCTTTGAAATTATTTTAAAAATGCGGTTCTTTTTCCATTCATAGAAGGATCCCAAAAAAAATGTATCATGGTTTCCACAAAAATTTTAAGCAGCATGAATGTTTCCAACATTCATACTAGTAAGACATGTTTATTGAGAACCAAATCAGCATATTAGAATGATTTCTGAATGATCATGTAACACTAAAGACTGGAGTAATGGCTGCTGAAAAGTCAGCTTTTCCATCACAAGAGTAAATTTTAATATATATTAAAATATATAAAACAGTTATTTTAAATTGCAGTAATTTTATTTAATCTTATATTTTATATATATAAAATTACACTGAAAATAATTGCATGCATGTCTGTATTTTGCTATTCAAACAATGCAAGATTATATGTCCAGTTGCATTCTATCCCTGCCAACTGCAACCCCCAAGGAAGAAACCTCTGACCCACCGGTTGAGAACCAGCAGCATGAAATGCAACGTTGAAATGACCAACATTCAATCTTTGGCATAATGCTTCTGTGTTTCCTGATGCACAGGTTGTAGCGTTGCCGCCTGCCTGCAAGACTGCGAGAGACCTATAAAAAATACTCTTTGAAAATCAATAGGGTCTCAGCAGAGCATGAAAAACAGAATCACCATAACCTTAAATTTATTTGTTCGTTGCTTTATGTGGCTATTCCAGTGAACTAATGCTCTTAAATTTAGTATTCAGGCCCCAAGCAACTCTTCCTATAAAACACTGGGATCCGTGCTCTTCAGAACAAGTTTTCCCTGACTCTGCTCGGAGATAAAGTTGTTCTTGACTAAACCAGCTGTGGACGCTCTTAGGAAACTAGAGGTTGCCGCAGCTGTGTTGGTCTGCGGTTGATCTATTTCGTACAGCTCCTGATGCGGGACATGCACCTGTGCAGGCTGCTTTACAACCAAAGCGCCCAGTTACTCCATCACATATTACTACGATCAGCAGAGCGCATAACAGATGCTGCACGGAATAACAATTACGGTTCAGTTTGTTACAGTTCAGCACAATTCTTTTGGCCCATTTATCAAGCCAGCACATATGTACAACCAGAGTCAGCTACATCAATATTTCCAATCCTCGTCCTTGACAGCTACACCATCATGACAGTTAGTAGCTTTTTAAAACATAAGAAATACTAATTCAGTTTCGTGTGGGAAACATCCTCTTGGAGGTCCCCGATTAACATTACGAGGTGAATTTTGTAAGCAGGTGGGGAATTTATATAAATGGATGAAATAGTACAATAGGGCCAAGAGCGATTTCGCTGATTGAGCTCCCTTACCGCAGCTGGGGGCAACTCACTGTACTCCACATTCAAGTGTTCGTACACCTACCGCAGAGCATCCGCTAAACATGTCACTGCTCATCTTGCTAATTACCATCATTACGCACCAACTCAGGCTGCGCTCTTGCCTGACTAATACACACACAGCACACAGCTGTCAACCTCCATTTAGGTGCAAAGAGAAAGGAAACAATGCAGGTTTAAGCTGGAATAGTATCATGCATTGTATAACAAAGATGCTTTAACAATCGGAAGATATTTCTATGATTTCATGTAAGAAGTTTAAAAACTTTAAAAGAGTCAAATTTTCTTTCATCTATTGAAATAAAAGAGCTCTCTGTACTATAAAAATAGACCGTCTCTTTCAGATCTTTGAAACTAAGCTGTGAAAGTGGCTCATTACAAACTTTCGCAACTTTCATATTACATGTCAGCGATGTCTGTGAGGTGTTTAGAAAATTGGCCCACCCAGTCACAGTGAAGTAATAGAAGACAGATACTATATCAAAAATGTAATTATTCACAAATAACCTTGCACTGTTCCAGGCTATGTGTAGTTTTGCATATACTTTTGAAGGATCTCAACATAAGAAACAAAATTGTAATTTGTTTAAGAAAGTCCCGTATTTCAGACTGACGTTAACAGTTGTTGTAAGCGAGATACATTTACAACATAGGACAACCAGTGTAAACTTTGTTGGAGCCAACAGCAAATCAATATAGTTATTTTAGATACAAAGCAGGTGCTTATATTGAAGTCTTAAAGGCACAGAAGCAAAAAAAAAATGGCATGTTAAATTCTAAACTGTTGTGAAAAAATGTATTAATGACTTATGAAAATGTATGAATGAAAAGTCATTATCTGACTTATTTTTGATGTAAAAGCAGGTATGGTCATTTGTAACTTGAATAGTGTGAGGCTTCCAGTGTTTCCACTTACTTTAGCTGTACAAAAACGGTCCATTATTATGCTTGATACTGCAAACTGGTATTTGTTATTTGCAAATAGTTTTACCATTTTCTGCACTTTATTATACTTCTAGTTATTTATGTATAGTGGCTAATGAAGTTTGCTCAGAAGTAAGAAAATGGCTGACTTCCGCATTGCAAAATAAGGTCAATAAGCCAAATTAAGAGTGGAGCTCAAACTAAAAAGTATGATATGACACATTTAACTATAATGTCAAAATGTTGAGTATGCATTTAAAATTTTGACATAAAAATGTGGACTTTTGCAAATGCAGTAAGTTTGTCTGAAAGAAACCATGCATGTGCACATTTTGGATGCACCTTTGAGGGTTAACATAAAGTGGGGCTCAAAGCAAACCAGTCAGCATCTTTACTGCTGGCACTACAAACCAAAGAGTCAGAGCCGGCTGTAAATTCTCCTCTTCGCATTCATATTCCACTCCTCCTCGGGGGCCACAAAATGCTGTGTCCATTTAATAAAAAAGGGGGAAATTCCAGTGTTGCTCATCAAACAATGTGGACTATATATAATCTGCAGAGAGAGCACCTCTTGAGCCACATAGTGTTGTTTGTTTGAAATCCACCAATGTCAGCGAGAGTTTGTCTCCACTAATGCGCCATCTGTTTCTTAAGGGACCCCTCATTAAAATGGAGAAGATACATAAAAATGTCTTGTGTTTTCTCAAATGAACCCAATTCAGACTGGTCATGCTGGGAAAGGGAAAAGCCCAGGGATCCCAGACTGGCCTTATTCCAGTCCTCAATCCATTAGGTGTCCATTCACAGCGTGAAAGCTGATCTATTGTGATGAGCAGTGGGCAAAACAGAACGTATTCTCATTACGGCTACCCGATAAAAAGCACAACAGAACAGTTTTTGATGTGCATTCTGAACAAATAATCTTCAGCTAACCTCTAAATTAATAATTACTGTACAGTTTAAATGACACGAGGAAAAAAATGAGAAGAGAATTACTCTGCGTGTACTGGAAATCTGCTCAAATTGTCTTCAGTGTTAGTGTATGACTGCTTGTAATACACACTATGTATAAAATATTATTACAATTTAAAATAACTGTTTTATTCACTTTAACATGTCATGGCAAAGCTGAATTTTCACTAATGGCAGATTTTGAAATGCAATGTTTGCACTTTTTGATGCTCTCACTGTCTGCTCCACTCCCACAATCCTCTACTGCTTAGCTCCCCATAGAGAATGAATAGAAAATGCCTGCTCATCTCCGCACCATTGGACACGTACGGTTAGGTGTTTGAGCCTCGAGGAAGAAAAATTTGCGCTCTTTACCAGGGCAGTTGAAGAAGCCATGTTGTTTGCATATCAATAGGATCGGGAAACCATTAAGGAACGGGATGTTCTTCTTACTCAGAGAAAAGGTACTTTCTGTCTAATGGATTCATCTTAATTTACCACAAAGTCAATACATGGATGTTCCACCTTTAGCCCTAATGTTACCCAATACACGAAGAAATGTTCTGGATATAATGAACAATCCCATTGGGAAATAAAGATTAAGCCATCAAAATGAAATCAAGCTTTGTAGTTTGTCTCATGTATTGATTCACATCTAGTTCTAAATGAATGTATTCAAATGCATTTCGTATATATCTCATCTACACATAAAACAGTGGATAACCACTTCCATACTGGATACATTTGCTGACTAGAGTCTGCATTTTTTTAGCACTGAATACTGGTGTTTACACAGATGTACATGATGTTGTTCCCATCAGCGGTGTGAATCAATCTTTTATCTGCCTGCCATCGTTCGGCCCAGCTGAAGGTCACTCCAGAATGAACACTGGCTCTTTTACAAGCTGACATATGATACACTCTAATGGCTTGGCTTTAACCCTAATGCCAAGACAATTAAACTTTCCATTACACTCGTGGTCTGAAAATATAATCAATCATTCTCACAACCTAAATAAAGTCTTAAATTACACCAAGCAAGTCTTTTTCATTCGCCTTTCATTTCGTTGGATCGTTTCAGACTGAGCTTGGGTACCACAGCGTGCAGCCGGAGACCTTGTTTTCCCTTCTGCTACTATTTTGCTGTTACTCCAGCCGCACGCATTCTGATGGTGAATCAGTAGGATCGCCTAGTAAGCTCGATATTTACAGTTCTCCGGACTCAGCTCTGCTTTTCTTGGAGAGTTTGGAGAGCTCTTAGGGGAAGAACACATGCTACACTACAGCACTATGAAAACACTACAGGCTATGTAGGGGAAAGTGGGAGCAGCTTAGTCTAAAAACCCCAGAGACACCAACTTCAGTCAGCCTCTGCAGGCCTAAGACAAGTATAGCTGACTATTTCTTCTTCTGAAGCCCTTTCTTTTCTCTCATTTTTCAGTGTTGGTGGTTTCAACAGTCTCTGCATGAATGTTGAAGATTTAATTTGGCAACTTAAAGAACTACCAATGAGACCAATTTGATACAGAGACATTTCTGTTGTTGATCACTGCTGTAATATCAGTATATTCTCTGGTCTTGTATTCAATTATACTCTTCAATTACTGTAGGTTTATACATGTCTATTGACACCTACATATTAATATGGGGCTCCCAAAGCAATCAGACCACTCAATGTAAAAATAAATGGAGGAATAAAAAAATAAAAAAGCAGTGTTGGGAAGTAAATAACTAAAACATACTGATGCTACTTACTTTTCATTTTCAGTTTTTGAAATAGCTGCTTTTACAGTAATTTTAAGAGATACAATTTCAAGAGATGTACACTAGCATTCATAGTATTTATTCATTTTCAAAAAAGAAAGAAAGAAAGAAAGAAAGAAAGAAAGAAAGAAAGAAAGAAAGAGAAATCAGCGAATCCTAATGCACACTACCATACAAAAGTTTGGGGTCAGTAAGTTTTTAAGTCTTTAATTATTAATAAATCTATTAATTAAAGACTTAAAAACTTACTGAATATACAAAAATAAATATGTATATATATTGTATTCAAATGTATGACAGCATTACACTTGAACATACGTTTACACAAAATAACATAATTAATTTAAAAAAAAACACACACACACACAACCTAAAGATAGCTTAAAATTGATCTGTCATTTAAAAACTAGCCAGAAAAAATATGGTTGATTTAATTCTACATTATATCATTAGATAGCTTTACTTTTAGTTTTATTTCTACTTTAGCTTGACCGTATCATTCAATTATTCATCAAAGCTTTAGTTTTTAGCTTGAAAAACTACAATTTCAAAGTAGCTGTTAAAACGAAAGAACTCGATTTCTTTATTTGTTCAGCTTATTCCATCCAATCAGCAATGACACTATATATTTTACTGACAGGCTGTTCTCATGCAGGCAGTGGAAACTCTCTGGCTTCTGCTCGATCACTTTTACATTCCTATTACCTCTTACTAGACAGGCAGCGTGTGAGCGTGTGTTTTCTGAATGCAGATAGCTATCTGTATTTATGTCATTTTCTCTCATCGGGCTCACACACCATTACTCCTCCACGAGTGTCATTTTGAGAAGCGAGAGTGGTTCCCATCTCCCTGTGATGACCCACTCTCCCCTTTTATTATGACCTTTGAGAGCTCACCGTGTCACACGTGACCCACCATACTGCGCCTGCAATTACCTGTCCTAATTACAGCATATCTGCCATTGCGATGAGTTCTCAAAGAAACATTCTCTCGCTCCTAAACGTGTCGAGAGAGAGGGAGAGCGAGACACAGAGGACTAGAGAAAGGGCAACAGAGAAAGGAGAAGTGATAGAGAGAGAAATCTCTCTGCTTTGTCGACCCCTCAATGCGACCCGCTCCCAGAGGAAAGCAATTTAACGCTCGACTGCTTCCAGAGCAGTATATCTGAATCACAAAATAACCTTAGATAAATTACAGACGGCTACTTTTTCAGCTCCCTATCTTGAGTCTGTAGATCTGTAGACTCACCTCGGTGAAGACACAAAAACCACATAGCAGGGGGCCAGCGGCACACTGTCACTAAGCAACGGTCGCCAAATTGAACATGTAGAGACGTGGTGGGTGGAAGAAAGTCAGAACGCATTCCTACAGCGTGCTGTCTGAAGCAGACAGTCAGACTTCTGCTCAACCCTGACTTCTGTTTGTCTGCGCTTCTTTTTATGCGAACGTGAACCCTTTACGCTCTGAATTGTGTTTGAAAAAGGAGATGCTGTAATCTCCACAGAACTTTCACCACCATCCAAAAAAAATAAAAGTCTGTGCGGACAAGTGCCTTCCTACAATCTTTGCTTAGCTTTCCACAAACAGCCGCAAGTCTCGATTTGTTGTGTGTACGGAAGACCAAAGCTTTGTCTATTTACCTTCTTTCTACCACTTTGGTCAGCTCCCAGAAACACGGAAGAATTCAATTACATGGTGACTGGGGCCCTGACACAGGCCCGCTTCTGTTTCAATCACCCCACAGTCAGATATAAAGAGGTGCAGGGGAGGTTGTGTTACGTGTGCGTCTGTGAGCCTATGAGCCGTGCAGTGACACCAACCAGTCCAACGGGACCGGGACAGAGATACTGATCCTTGTTGATTTGTATGAGAACTTGGGACACACAAGCAGGATAAGACTGGCTCCGAAAATGTTCACATTAATAATAATAATAATATAAAATTATTTTATTGTTATTATTATTATTTACAATAAAATAAAACAAGAAAAAAAATCATTTATTTTATTTATTATTAGTAGTAGTAAAAAACTATAATAATACTATAATAATAATAATAATACCATTAATAATAATAATAATAATAATAATTCCATTAAATAAATGAATTCATTTATAAATTATTTAATAATCACCTGAGCCACAAATGCCATGCAATCGCTCTGGAGCTGCAGAAAAATGACATGACAACGTCACTGATTGGCTGATGGCATCACAAGAACGCAATTTAAAATGAGCAATTTCTGAAGTACATCATAGAGTGTTAATATACACATAAACATCTTAAGTAACTTATGTGAGCAGTGCAGAGACGGAGCAATGTGACGATTAAACTGAAAAAATAACTCGAGTTTTGTGTGGGAGAGCTGTATGGAAACTCACTCATGTGCCAATAACAGTTTGTGGATGAGGTTACAGTTAGAGCGTGTGTTAAGGAGCTGATCGACTGACTGCCCACTGTTTGGATACTGCTGGTTTTTGGGGGTGGAGGAGGAGGTGAGACAGAAGGAAGGGAGACAGCGCTTTAGCTTTGCTGTGAGGTCAAGCCCTGATTACAACCTGTAACATAAGTTTAAAAAATTCATAGCAAGTATATAGATATTCTCTTTTAAAAAGGGTCATTTCATATCATACTTTGGTTTGTTATTTAAAACTTTTTATGCTGAAGTCCACTTGTAATGTTAAAAAAGTAATTCTGTGCCAAAAACATATTATCATAACTGAGTTTACATTTTCCACCCCCTCTCTGAATTTATTTTCTTGTGTTTAAGTATTCTTTAAGTAAACACTCACTTTGTATATGAAATGAAAAGCAAGGGGTCAAGGTTTGGACGTTTAGCACTGTCAAGTCATCTATATCTATCATTTAGTCAGCCCATAAGTTCTAAAATTTTCAAACATGTGGACTTCTCAGGACTTCTCAAAACTTTCAAGACAAGACTTTCTCAAGCCAACATTTACTTTATTTATTTTTTATTATTTTTTTGACAAATCTTGATTTTCTAGTTGACTTAGAATTTACAAGGCATTTTAAATGGCACACAACCTTGGTATTTATCTTTGTGAACAACACCAATATAAAAAATAGATAACAAATTAAGAATAAATATTAAAACAAATGCACCTTCTCATCACCCCAGCTAACAGGGTACAATCTCAGAACTTTGCCTAAAGTTCCGGCAAGGTTCTCTCAAAGTTATGAAAAAAATTTCTGAAGAAATGTTCTTCCAGTAATATTAATAGAGCATTCATTCAGTTTTCTGAACAAATGCTCTATTAATGTTCTAACATTCTATAAAAAATGTTCTCAAAATGTTATTTATATATATATATTGTTTATGGAATGTTTTATTTCAAGAACATTTTTAGATGGATGATGGTCTAACATTTTTTAATGTTACTACTTGTTTCAGAACATCAGAGAACATTCAGAAGTGGTGTTCCCTTAATGTTTGCAAAATGATAACATGGAATATTCCCTGAACGTTCACGTAACAAACAAAGGAACTTTTCATAGCCTAATGGGAATGTCAGCAAACGGAACACACAACAACAACAAAAAAAGACATTTTGAAGAATTTCGAAGAACCAAACAGTTGTTGGTTCCAGTTGACTAGCATAGTAGGGAAAGAAATACTATGGAAGTCAATGGGGACCATCAACTGTTTGATTACCAGCATTCTTCAAAATATCTTTTTTTGTGTTCAACATAAAGAAACTCACACAGGTTTGGAATGACATGAGGGTGAGTAAATGATGAAAAAACATTCATTTTGGGTCAATTGTCCCTTTAAATGGGACACAACTGATACTGTATTTAATGTGCAAAGAAAAAAAGTGAAATATTTTAACATTTAAATACATATTTCAAATCAATACCAATTCATTGAAGGAATTTACATGTCCCAACAGTTCCTGACCTTGCTGTGAAATGCATTTGAACGCACCGCTGTGTTAATTAACAAACACAATGTTGAGGTGCTCGTGTGAGCACTCAATAAGCCCTTTCAGAAAGTGAGCTGATAAACACCACAAATGATTTACAGGAGGCCCTGGTGGGTTGACAAATTATACCAACAGCACAGAGATGCGCCACACTGTCAGGAAGACAAAGAAAAAGAGGTTGTTGTGTCAAGAAAACTGACTGACAACAAAAAGTATCACGACAATAATTTATGCAGCACCAGCTACAGAAGATTTGTGATATCTGCCATATTACCGTGGAAATAACAGACCCCGTTAATGTATTCCGTCTCAGGCATTGCCTGGGGACAATGTTTTCATGTCACCAGCCAGGAACTGCTGGTGCCACTGCGATTGAGCAGACTGTCTCGTGCCGAGACCGAGAGCCATCTATAAGCCCTCCTGGTGCTACAGAGCGTGTGTATATTCTCTGGGCTGAGGGTATATCCATCAACAGAGGTCTCCAGAGCTGGGCCAAGTGTTAAACCAGGCAGCGCCAGTGTGGACGCTGCATTCCCATGCGGCTATAATATGCATCACATTTCTTTATTCCCCTGAGGGTCCGCTGTCCTGGATGACTGAGCAGCCGTTTGTCTAAAAAGAGGCCATCATTTAACAGCCATTCCTTTAAGTTCCTCTAGGGACTCTCTTCTTTTCCCTACATACATGCCACCTAATTTTTCTCCAACACTCATTTACTTAAGAGCTTCTAATACTAATGCTGTCAATTTGAGAAGTGCAAATTCAATTTATAAAAGGCTGAATACAAACAGAATGACATGTAGGGGACGTTCTTGTCACTAAAAGAACAACACAATAACAACCAGTACATGATGTTTTTGAAGTCTGTTATGCTCACCAAGGCTGCATTTATTCATTTAAAACAATAAAAATGTGGAATATTTAATAACTGGTGCCTATTTTAATATATTATAGCAGCCATTACTCTAGTCTTCAGTGTCACACATGTCTTTAATGTCACTTTTAATTAATTGAATGTGTCATTGCTGAATTGAAGTATTCATTCTTTCTTTGAAAAATAAACTTACTATAAATACACACACAAGCAGTGGAGACCCTCCTGAAATTCTGGGATTAAAAGAGTTTAAAAAAAAAAAAAAAAAACGTTATGAGGTAAAACATATTTTTTTTAAGAGTTTGGACTATTTGTGGGTCACTAATCAAATAGGTAAATTTGTGACATTGAACATGTGAATGTTTTTGTACAAAAGGAGTGCAAAAGCAATTTTCTTGTTCCACTGAAGCACATGCTCTTTGTAACATTTTCAAATAATGCTGGATAACATGGATCATTAGGTTTAACTTGTGGACTTCTTGTTCTGAAATCCATGGCATTTTCAGTTCAAATTTCACTCAAATTACTATACCTATCATGTAATTTGTAATAATGTTTTAAAAAATGCTCAATTAGAAAACTGCTAAACTGAAGCATATCACTAGAGGCCTCAGACTTTTGGACCCAACTGTACTGAACAAGAGGATGTAATAAACTGTAGAGTTAAACTGTAGAGTTAAAATTCAGGGCTGTTTTTATATTGGATGTTACAGCAAAGCTATGAAGCTTCCAAATCAACTCTCTCACTGACCCATGGTTATTTCATCCAGTGCCAGACTTTTAGCAAGATTCCAAACTGCGGGCTCCTCATATCAGACCTCATTCAGCCTGCCAGACTTCACGTTCATGCTGGCCTTTCACAGAGCTTCTGCCTGCTCACACACACATATAATTTCTCAGTTTTATTGTTCAGGTGCAAAAGATACAGTAAGGCACGGTCACACTAGACTTTGAGCATGCGAAATCGTTTCGCATGCTGCAACGGTCGTGATATGACGCTGTGCAGCGTCTTTTCAAAAACTTCTCAAAAAATTAAATTCAACACAAAACATACAATCTAGTCCAATTTCCTGCAGCGCTACAGTTTTAAATTTGTTCTTTTAATTCAGATATGATTTCATGCTGTGACGTATCGATCTGCCGTTGGTCACACAGTGTCACGTGATGCGAATTCGCAGGGCAGAGTTCACCAAGCTTGAACTTTGGAATGCAGCGAAATGCGAAAACTTTTCGCAAGGGCTTGCGTTTCCGGTCTGACGCATTCGCATGCGTATGAATGAAAGTTAATGGAACGAAAAGTGCAGTGTGACTGCCCCTTTAAGTGTTTAAAATGTTAAGACCTTATACATCAAGTTGCAAATGGGATATCTGGAATATCTCTACATCAGTGCCTGGAGCATGTGGGAATTCCAGTGATTTGTTGACCTTAATCCCATTAACATCGACTTTAATATATCCTTCATTTTTCATCATCTGTCTCATCAATACTTAATGACTCTGTCCGCTTCTTCAGATAGAGGAGTTTCATAGGAATTACTCAGACCACATGCAGTCATTCATTGCTTAAGCATACAGTTTTGAAATAAAGGAAGGACATCACTGTCCTGTAGAATTTCATGCCTGACATCTTATGTTTAATTCAATCTTACGCTGCCCAAAAGTTTGGGATCAGTAAGATTTTTTTTTTTTTTTTTTTTACGGAAAAAGTCTCATGCTTACCAAAACAGCTGTTTTCAAGTTTAATATTTTTTAAAATGTCATTTATTCCTGTCATGGCAGAGCTGAATTTTTAGCAGCCATTACTTTAGTTTTTAGTGTCACATAATCCTTCAGAAATCATTCTAATATGCTGATTTAGTGTTTAAAAAATATAAACACAAAAAACAGTTGTGCCGCTCAATTTAATGCATCCTTGCTTAATAGAAGTATTAGTTTCTTTAAAAAAAAAAAAATTCTGACCCCAGTTTTTTTTACACGTGAGTTATGGATGTCATACACAGACACATTTAATTAATGTTTGTAGATAAATCTCACAAGACGTAACTCATGAATACGGAAGGAAAAAAGCGGAACAAAATTTCCCTAAACTACATTACAATAGGGATGGAATATTCGATTTGGGAACTACTCTCCACAAAATATCTATATAAATGTATGTAAAATGTAAACATCCACTTTATTTTTCATATCCACTTACATATTAAATTATTCTAAGAAATCTGAATACTCAAAAAAGAACATCATCAGTTCAAAGGCTAATTGTAATACAGAATACATTCCCAACTCTAACACAGTGCAATGTGACACTAAATAGTTAACATGGCAAAGATTCTACTTCACGAACCTCGGAAGGGTGCGAAACTGAGCTGAGAAACTCTGGAGATGCCAGGAGTGATAATGAGTTATATTTTAAGAACATTACATTTGTCAAGAATATTTAACAGCACATGTTGTTGATGAACCATCAAGAGCTTTATCCTATTAATGGTCCATGGAAAAGGGTGTTATCCATCATTATCACAAAGACTTCAGAACAGGAATGTACCATCATTTACTAGACCACACAAAACAGGAAGATACACAAGCTAACGAGTAATGGTGAACCCACACTCTGTAATTGGGTGCATCATAAGAAAACACAAGCTTTCAATCAATTTAGCAATGTAGATGAATATGGGGGTTGGGCAGGAACACATCTGAACTGCAATTATGTAAAATTCTCATCAGATGGGACAATCATACGTCTTTTTCTCATCAGCTGAGCATAAGGAGCCCTAGGCATGAAAAACACACACACGGAGATGAGAGCGGCAACCATTAACCGAGTTTATTTCATTGGGTAAATTCAAGATCCTGCTGCATCTAATCCATCTCCTGCTCATGAAATGGCAATAATTATGTGCCGCATCAATTAAGTTTCATATAGTCTACGTGCTTGGATCTATCAAAGATTCAGCAACAGGGCTCAAATCAATAAGCAGATAATTATAAGCATTTTTTAAACCTGCGAGGTAATACCCTGGCGGCTATGACTTCAGAAATGAAAGAAATGCAGAATATATCTGCATTCATTACGGATTCTTACTGGAGTATCAGCGTAAGGCAGCAACATACTATGCAGGTCAATAGGGCTGACTACCAAAGTAAGACTGGGTGATATATTGAATATTCATGATTTATTCGCAAAGATTTTCTGCCCATATAAAAACAGGGGGAATACTGTGATGATTTTAATGCACTCACTACTTGTCATAAGACAAGGTTTCACGACCCTTCTTTGCATCGTAAGTACGAATGTGTTTTATAGGGTCTCTCATCTAATTCAAGTGATTCATTTTTGTGAGTCATTTCAAATTGTCAGTAAAATTAAATTATTCAAAACTCTGATATATATATTACTGTATTGTATATTATTGAATTTTTGTCAAGGTGACAAGTGAGTAAACTTTTGACTTCAACCATTACCTTTCAAATCGTACCACTTGTATAATTAGTCCAGGATTCCATTGCAAATTTATGGTGTTTTTATTTGCTTTCTATTAAAGAATTATTTAATAGCTTGCAGCTTCTATGAATTTCATGGGCTTGAAAGCAATCAAGTTTAAACAAAAGCCTGAATGCTGAAATGAGTTCAGTCACACAAGGCTATTGCTCTGCAGTTGAGTAATCTACCCTATTTTCTCCATTAATTTCAATAATTGAATAATTTGAGCTTTAAAACACCCTCTGCAAACATCAAACACCAAAGACTAATTTAGAGAATGCAATAAGAAGATTTGAAATCCCAAACAGGCTGGTTTAAAATAATAAGCACAAACAGGAGAAAAACAGAAGCCAAATCCATAGAGAAACAAAACACTTTCGCCCATTTGCTTTATTTAGCAGCTGTGACTCATATGAATAATGCTGTCTTGTTTTCATAAAGATGTGTATGCGTGTTACCTGTGAAACCATAACAGTATTTGCCACGAATGTGACTCAGTGAGTTGAAAATGAGTTGAAAAGAACTGAGAAAAGAGAAAAGTGAACTTCTGTCGCTGCGGTACAGAATATTTGGAGTGATGAGGTTCAGTGTGTGCCACCACAAAACCGACTGTTAATAAAGGACACTTTAGGCCTTTTATAGAGTGATTCGCTTTTCCCCTCAATTCCTTCAACACTTCCTGTGGCGATGGCTGCCTCCCATGAAGCTATAATGTATGAGATTTGTCAGTGTCAATTTTACAGCTAATCTCTCTGGTCCACCTAGGCCCTCCCATTCCCCGCCCATTAATTCTGTAGCCTCGTACACCAGATAGTAGAGCGAAAGAAACAGATACACCTTCTGTAGTGAAGTTCATAGCCATATGATGCTGCAGCCTCACAAAAACACCCTGTAGGGTAAATTTAGAATAAACAGAATACAGATATGTGAAGAAAAAAAGATTTTTCACAACACTAGATTCCCACCAGGTGCAAATCTTGAACTTCTACCAGGCACCAAACAGACAAACTTTATTTTGCAAATGGCCAAGAAAGTGGGGTCAATATCAGTAATATTCCTCTCATGAAGACTGTGTTTGCTGAGAATGAAATTGGCTGGTTGTTTCAGCTGATATATTACACATCAACAAATGCATTGTACAACCTGATAAAAATCCAGGTCTATTGATCTGCAAGCTTGGTGAATGTAAAAGCTTAAAAATACACAGTTTTTCATTTCCTACCACTTTTAACCCGCAAGTGCAATTCAGTAGACACTTACAAAGCATTTACTCACATACACACACCTCGGTGATAACTTGTGTAGACAGGGTGAACTGAGGTTATCCAGCTGGGAGTTACACTGCTATGTACTTGCCCCAAAAGAATCGCCTAACAAATACAACAAGACTTGTTTCAAAGAAACAGAGCCTTATTCATGCATAAAACAGAGCTGTAGAATGGCTGTTCATACAATAATTAAATTCATGCAATGATGAGTTTCAATATATTAATGTTGCGCTTTGATTTCAGTCAGTGCACCATGTCGATCTAGCCTTTAACCATACAGAAAATTAAACTGATTACACAAAAACTATTATTGCACTTGTTTGATTTTATAA
This sequence comes from Tor tambroides, assembly GCA_021397915.2. Classification (NCBI taxonomy): domain Eukaryota; kingdom Metazoa; phylum Chordata; class Actinopteri; order Cypriniformes; family Cyprinidae; genus Tor; species Tor tambroides. Next base: position 46,480 of record JAFVLL020025359.1, on the reverse strand, counting down.
ACCGAAGCAAAAACATGACTGTAAAGAATGTCATATTTGTCCATATTTGTCCATATTTGTCCATATATGTCCATATTTGCTAACAAATTCACTACAATACCAAAATCAAAATTTATAGGAACAGTTCACCAAAAAATGAAAATATTGTAGTAACTAAATTTGAACTAAGGTAGCAAATAGGATGCAGAATTCAAATATGAATGTAAGGAAGAAGAATTAAAATTCAACAAAATTTATGAAAACTTTTATATCTGGATGGATGTATAGGCACTTTGTATGCAATGTAAGTATAAAAAATGCATGTTAATGTAAACAGATAGATAGATAGATAGATAGATAGATAGATAGATAGATAGATAGCAAGACGCAAGTAAAAACAGATCACTGCAGTGCATAGAAATGGTTTATAAAGGCTATATGGAAAATGGGTGAATAAAAAGGCATTTTTAGAAAGCATATATCCTGACCCAAGGAGTTTATGTGCAATTTATATTCTGTAGCCACCAATAAAGGAAAAATAACACCAGAGGCTGAGGCAAATATGCGCTTAGTGGCCACTGAACTGTACCTAATCCACATGTAAACAGCCCCAGTCAGTGGGAACAACTAACATTTACATGTTCAGCATTCGGCAATCGTACAAGCTTTTTATACCGCAGATAAATTAGCATTTCACTCTGAAAGGTCATTGCTCTCTTCACACTCAGTGCTGTTTTCCGTTATACAGAAAGACAAATATCAACCTGTCTATGAGATGTCTTAGACCCCCATACCCCGCACCCACCCACACAACAGTTACATTTTACAGCAGGTGTACACAGCTTGAAAAATACACATTAGTTAGCGCTCAACGCTGAAAAGCCATTTGCACAGGAGCATATAGAAAAGTGTGTCCATTAAAATTAGACGTGATGGATGGTCAATGGTGCATGAAATTGTAGTTTAGTCATTTCCCTGAAAGCTGCAGATACAGTTAGTATGAAGATTTCCAAATCTATAAAGTCTAATAACAGACGAGTTAATATAATTATAATGCACATTAGTACCGAGTCGCACAGTATATTGTGGCACTGCGTATTTTAAGAGATGAGGTTTTGTACAAATTTAGGATTCCCGGGACAACCATCATGACAACTACTTAAGAGCATGTTAGCCAAATAGACCAGCGGAGGACTCCTGTGCCTTTAATATATAATGAATGTGAAGTCCTGCATCGCCTAACTAGCAGCACTAGAGAAAGCAAACTATTGGCTACACTGGACCTCATAAACCCCAGGGATCAGCACTATTCCTCACATATCTAGCAAAGACATTCTGTCTGCTAAGGGAAAACAAGACTCCCTCCACTCCCTTCTGCAAAACGTCTTTGTACGGGGGAAAAATGGCAACCTATACTTAATGTATATGTTCAAGAATATATGAGTCTTAAAAAATCTACAGCCAAAAGAATGATGTAGAAAACCTATTTCAAAAGTTGCTGATACATAGTGGTGGCAATATTTTTTACCATATTTTTTGCAGGTATTATTATTATTTTATTACTTTTCCTGGTGATACTGTAATTAAACATTGTGAATATTGTGATCATTTTTTATTTTTTTTGGTTTGGTTTGGTTTAAACCAAAAAAATGTATCATGAATCAGTTCAAACTATCCATTTCAATAAATAAATGAATGGCTTTTTCATATATTACACTATTTTAGCGAAAATAAATGTTGGTGTTTATTGTTATATTGGTGCACATAAATGAAAATGTTTAGACATTCTTCTTTGTGTTCATTAGTGAAGTCTTAGTAGGAAATTTTTAAAGCAGTTTTTCACTGAATTTCAATGTATTCATTTTTAAATGACATTGAAAAGGGAAAAAATAATCCTTTTATGCAACTTCAGAAAAAAATATAAAAATATTTACATACATACTGAATAAGGTTGAAATAAAACACATATCCACCTTATTTTTATCTAAAAGTGTGCCATTTGTAACTTAAAGGCTTCTGGTGTCATTTGCTTCCAGTTATTTTTAGCTGCAGCTCATTAGGCTGCTTGATATATTGCAAACTAGTATTTCTTATCATATGATTTTAATTCACTATCATATTCATAAACACACTGGTTTGTAGTACAAATGGTTTTACTGTTTACTGCACTTTGTTATTCCTCTAGTTATTAACGTAATGAATTGGGTAATGAATCAAAAGTCTCACACATTCACAGAAAAGAGCTTCTGCATTGCAAAATCAGGTAGACACCGTTTATGTTTTAGCTTTATCGTCCAACCATACACTTACTGTATGTTAACAGACTGTGTAAAATAGAGATGTGTGAAAATTGTGGCAGGTGGAGAAAAGCTGACCTGGCGTAACCCACTTCTCACTGATTTATGGTGGTGGCCTGCCCCGCAAACAGCGCTTTGCCCTGGGTGTCATCAATCTCTCCAGATTTCCGATAACAGCCATCAGCTACACCCTGATCCAACATCAGACCACCACACACCTAAAAACATCCACCCTAAAGCGAAAAAAGTACCTAAACAGTAAGTAAAGCTCAAACTTTCCAAAGATAATTATCAAAATGAGGATGATTCCATGTGTGTTACGCCATGTATACACACCTAAAAGAAGTTGAAATGTACATGAATTGGCACAGGGATGTTATAGTTGCCTAAAACTAAAACTGAAACTAAAATTTAAACCATAAAAAATAAATTGACAAATTGCGTTTGATCCTCTTTTGTAAGTCACTTTGAATAAAAGCATCTGCTAAATGCATAAATGTAAATGTATTCATTCTTTACATGTGAAATTTTTATTCCACTCACAATTTAAAAAAAAAAAAAAATGTAGAAAGGGCCAAAGTTTTAGTTATTCACTGAAAATCTTTAGAAGATTCAGAATATAGTGCATAAGTCATATGAACTACTGTTATTGTATCTTTTTTTAGAGCTTGACAGAGGTGGTCCAAATTTTGTTATAATGGAAAAGAACTGTATATTGAGTCTTCAAAATTCCCCTTTTGTGTCCAGCAGAAAAATAGAATATGGGTCTGACGTGAGATTAGGGTGAATAAATAATAACATTTTAAATTTTGGGTTAACTATATTGCTTTAAGCAAACAGTACAAAGAAAGAGAATAGAAGAGAGGTTGTACAAAGCAAGAAGGAGGAACTTTGAACATGCACAGCAAACCTATAACATTCCTCCCATCACAGAGAACAAGAGAGAGACAAGTGTTTCCAAGAGCTGTGGTTTGTGTATCAAAAAGACTGATGGAGTAAAAGAGTGAGGGTAATATGTGAAAAATGGTCAGAATGCAGAAACATGAATTCATAAAGTCTATTTCCTCTCCTGTATGAGTGTGTGTAAGTGTGTGTGTATGTGTGGAGCTCCCCACCTGCCTAAATGATCTCCATGACTCACACAGGGCAGATAATTGGCTCACAAAAAAGTGCAGCAAACATTCATCATAATGGCAATGGCCTGCTGAAGCGAGCAGACACTCTTCTCTCTAATATGCACTCTTTCTGTCTTTCTGACATGTGTGTAAACCCTGCTCTTCACTGGCTTTCCTCCTATAGCACATCATGTGGTCTTAAAGATACAGTGCTCATCTGGCCCCTGTGGATTTTATAATTAACCCTGATGGGGCTCTGAACACCAATGCTTAATTGGTATCAATAATTCACAGGATTCATTTAAGCACCGGCAAATGTGTGTCTAGAACAGGGGTCAGCAACCTTTTTGAGATGAAGGGCCAATTTGAACAAGAAATATTAAAGATTTGCAAAAACGAGACTAAGTAGATAACCAGTATGCATGTGCGAAATTTACTTGCATTGAGTTTGAGTATATCTGCACTGAATGTTTTGTACCCATACAACTCATAACTAAATAAAAAGATAAGGATAGTTAAGCATGCAAACTTCAATCAATCAAAACAATCAATCAATTAAATAAATCAAATAAATAAATAAATAAATACACTCTTGGTGGGACACATATCTAAAAAGTTGCTGACCCCAATCTAGAATTGCAGCTTTCTTTTGACTGCAGTTGTTTTTGATGTCAAGGACACGCAAATGTGAAGGCAGCTTCGTATTTTAATGCATAAAAGAGCCGTTTATAGAAGGGAAGTGAGAAAAATAGGTACCAAAAGAAGTTTTTCCTAAATTTAAGAATTGTCTTTCACATCATCACTGTATAGATGTGTACCTTAAATACTATATGTAAAAGTTTTATATTAAAATAGTGTTTACAGCATTTATTTGTCAAAAACTCTAATATTGTGAAATATGTTCTCTATTTTATATATATTTTACAATGTAATTCATTGTGATGATAAAGCTGATTTTCAGAAATCATTATAATATGCTTATTTGGTGCTCAGGAAACTTTTTTTGTTATTATCTATGTTGAAAACAGTTGTGCTGCTTAATATTTTGGTGGAAACATGATACTTTTTTAAGTTTCTTTGATGAAAAGTAAGTTTATTTACTCAGAGAGAACATAAAAGTAATTTATTTGAAATATAGATATTTTGTGAAAATGTAAATGTCTTTAATGTTACATTCTATCACTTTAATTAATCATTGCTGAATAACAGTATTACATTTCTTTAAAAAAAAAAAAAAAAAGACTGACCCCAAACGTTTGAAAGGTGGTATATAAACTATACGTTCTATAAATGTGAAAAATAATAATAATAATAATCTGTCTTGAAGGAGACACATGGATCTCCGGCATTTCAGGTAACATGCATCCTGCCTCTCATCTGTCGTTCCACCAGTGCGGATGATTATGCGTTTATTTCCGAAGCGTTGCGATCTAAACAGCTGTTGCCAGAGAGTTGGCTCTTCAATAAATAACCGTTTCCAATATCCCACCCACCACAACAAACACACAGTTTTGCCTTTGTTCTTTCTTTCACTTCGATTGATGCATATTTCATGGAGAACTTTTGCGTGCTTCCTTTGAGTTGAGAAGATGGCTCCGAACTGACAGGCTTCCTATTACCAGACATTACAATCTTCACTGTCCCCATCGCTCGGAACATCTCTCTGCTCCAGATCTGTGTGCATCAACTTGTTTTTGTGAAGGTAATGAAATAGTAATGAAATGTCTCTGTGCGACAAAGGAGATACTAGTGTTTTTCATTACATTAGCCTACATAATATGGCTACTGATTTAGCACTGACAAGATGAGAAGTTTTACTGGAAAAGAAAGGACATCTTGGGGATACTGCATGTTGTGTCTCTTCTGCTGACTGTTACCTAAAGGCACACATGTTAGGATGCAGGAGGGTTGGAAACAAGAGAGCTCTTCTGAGCATGCTCGTCTCTTCCTTTCATGTGAGTGCCAATACCCAAAACCCATGAAGGCTGGAAAGAGTAATGCATGGAATATGTGCTCTGTAATGGGCTACCTTTTGTAGTCTGAATACATTTTTCCTGATCATGCAAATAAAAGCCTTTCACATGACACAGACTGTATTGAAAGCAAAATCATCTTGAAACTGGAGCAACATAAACAGACAGTAGCAAGTAGTATATATCAGTGACACAAAGTGAAATGCTTATTGTAAGTTTTGGACATGTTTGAGATGAAAACAGATGTCTATAATAGCCAAATCTTTAATGAAAGTTCACATTTTAAAAAAAAGAGTTCATTGTCATTTTTGTGACCCTCGGGACATCTAAGATGTAAACAAATTTGTTTCTTCATCAGAACAGATTTGGAGAAATGTAGCATTACATCACTTGCTCACTAATGGATCCTTTGCAGTGAATGGGTGCCATCAGAATGAAAGTTCATACAGCTGATAAAAACATCACAATAATATACAAGTAATCCACATGATAGTTTAGCAATTAACATCTTGTGAAGTGAAAAGCTGCTTGTTTGTAATAAACACATCCATCATGAAGATGCTTTTAACTTCAAACTGTTGCTCCTGGCTAAAAATCTTCTATCCATAATATTTTCTCCAGTGAAAAAGTCATCTCATCTCAAGTACCATTTACAAGTGAAAACAGTTCTAAGCAAGCAGTGGATTTTAATGTGAGAGGACAACAGGGGATGGTCTTTTTGACAAAAGGAAGCGTTGTTATGGATTATGAACTGGTATTTTGACTCTAATTTTGATGGCACCCATTCACTGCAGAGGATCCATTGATGAGTAAGTGATGTAAGGTTAAATTTCTCCAAATCTGTTCCAATGAAGAAACAAACTCATCTACATCTTTGATGGCCTGAAGGCGAGTAAATTTTCTGCAAATTTTCATTTTTGCGTGAACTATTTCTTTAAGAAAAGAAAAGTGTATTGTGAAAATATTATTGTAAAGTGTTAACAAAATTGCAGTAAAAAAAACAAAATTGAAAGTTAAAAATTCCAACAAACTGTATATCAACGCCACCAAACAGCATATAACCAGCCAACCAAGGATTGTTGATTTGATATTATTATGCTGTAGCAAACGAGCCAATAACAGAGGGACATCATGTCTTGTCACTCAAATGAGCAGCACAAAATAAGTCACACTGATGAGTCAGATACAATGAGTCACCTAAAGCACGACATTACAGCGTCTGACCAAAACAACTGGCAGGCTTTTTCTTCAGCAGCACATACTACAAACCACAAATGAAAGTGCTAATGAAAAATAAAACATACATTTTAATAAAACCTTTTTTCCTTCCATATTTATATAATTTCTTATCAGTGAACATGTGCTTTCAAAAATCAAGTTACAATTCTACCACCCACCTCACTTCTCCATTGTCTTACTTTACAGCTGAGAGTATCTGACTTCTAATCTAACTCATATAATCTCATTTGATCTAATCAAGAGCCCTTAATGTGCAAAATGATTAATTCTCTTACACTAATAAAATAAACATTACCATCACTTAATAATTGCCCCTTGTGTTGGCATTCAACTCTGAAAACAAGATAATTATGATTAACAAAATAATCAAGGTTTTAATTATTACCCATGCTCAAGAATCAATAACAATGTATAACATAATAACAAAGAACAGATTTTTCAGACTTTAACAAAACAACTAAAGAAATGAACACTGGTAAAGACCACTATACCATACTGCTTTGCCTGCACCATTCGTTCCTACAGCAAGACCTAGTTATTAGGTCATAAGCTCTAAAAACGGTAACATGTAGATGCATAATATGATGTTTACCTTTATTTATCCAATAAGCAGCCTTCAAATCTGCAAACAAAAGTAGTCTGTTTAAATACTGATGCTGTTAAATATGTAAATAATAAATATTCAGGAGCTGTATGTAAAATTAAACAGGGTAATAAAGAAATACTGGAGAAACTGATGTCTATTTATTTTAATTTAGAGGAGAAAGTGCACTGTTTAGATTGGTATCACCACAGAAGTCAGTTATTCATTCACAGTGTTGTCTCATAAAATGTAAACAAGTGCAAATGTTAACATGACCAAATACTGTATGTGTAAATGATTGAAATCAGTTGCTTTTAATCCAATTGGTCTATCGACCATTATTACTGAGCTAAGTTTGGTGCAACTACAACTAGGCTAAATTGTAACTTATGCACGGCTGGTGCAACCATCCCCAGAGGTCTACTAAAATGAGGACATATTTATTCAAAAGCAATAGTTATCCATCTGTCATACATTATTGTCACGGTGCACACAGCAGGGAGGAACAAGGAGACATGAGACGAGGAGTGAACTCAAATAATAGTCTTTACTGATTTCAAACAAGGCAGGGCAAGGCAAGGCAAGGTAGATACAGACAGGAACACCAGGGAGTAACGAGTAGACCAGACCAAATCAAACTGAACAGGCATGAACTTAAATGCACAGGTTAATGACACAACACAGCTGAACATACTAAACTAATAATCACATGAAACAAGGACAGGAAACAAACCAAATATGGACACAAGAGGTGGGAACACATGACACACACGACAGAGGACTGACAATTATACTGTTAGCATATAAAGCTTCTGATTTTATGCTTGAATTTTGGCATGTTACTTGGCTTAAATATGAGCTTTGTATTAAAATCTAAAAGAAAAGAGAAGGCCAAAGTACCTCTCTGACTCTAACAAATCAGGCTTTGGCGTCAAGTTTCACAACAAAGCCTGTTTGTGCAGTTGAATGACGTCATTGTTGCCCACAAAATATCACTTACTAACTCTAACAGATGGCCTAGATTCCTCCCACTTTCCTCCTCTTATGACTATACAGCGACTCTGCCTGTTCCTCGCCCTCTCTCAGCCTGCATTCATCAAAACCACCGAGCCAAAACCCTGCTTCTTCCTCCCCATGCGAGGAAAATTAAATTCACCTGTCCTGAGAGTAATTTCACCTTTCACAGAGTGGAAGACAGACACAATTAGCGCCTGCACATGCATCACATCAGTAGTCTTTCAACTGAACTCAGTGCACCCAAACAACACCTTAACCTTGTTAAATCACACTCTTAAACAGAAAACAGTTCACAACCAGGTTTCAGACAGGCCTCATTGAATAATAACCAGCATTTGTGGCCTGTAAGGGTAAAGTTGCAGTCACAATGGACTTTGTGCTCTGTTCTCTTTCTTTTATATGCATGCAAATGCTGGAGAGCGTAAATGCAAGCTCATGCGAAGTATTGTATTTTGCTGAGTTTGGTGAACTCTGATCTGTGAATTCTTATAGAGAAAAAGCTTGACCATGAGAGGATGTAAACGTGTAAAACATTGTAAATGTAAAACTCTGACCTCTTGGCTCAATACAAACAATAAAAATTTTAAAGATGCATGACATGCAACATTGTGGAAAAGTGGAAAAGGTGCTATATTTCCTCATTTTAAATGATTAGTAATGTAAACTATGAATTATTGTTAGTAGCAGTAGTAGTAATAGAAATGTATTATAATAATGATAATTATAATAATAATAATAACCATCACAAATGTAATATAAATTAATATTAATAACAATAATGATAATAATTACATTATAATATGTATATAATATTGTTATAATATCTGTGATTTATTATTTATTCAAAACAGAAGCCCTAGAAAATTACATCACATACTGTTGCTGATAATTATGGTAGGATATTGGAGCAGATGCTATATTTTCCCATTCTGAATCACCATTCATTCAGTATTTAAATAATGAATTATTGTTAGTAGTAGTAGTAGATATATAAATGTATTTATTATTATTATTATCATTATTATTGTTATTGTTGTTAATCAAATATTATATATTATATAATTACTAAAATATTATATAATTAATAATAACAACACTTACAACAATAACAATAACTGCATACTTTTAGTTTTTTATGTATTATTTATTTACAACAGAAGCATAGCAGCAAATCCTGTTGCTGATAACTGCTGCAGAAAAATAGATCAGATGCAATATTTTCTAATTTTGTCATATAAGTTATTATTATTACTCATAATAATACTAATCAGAAATATTATTACAAATATTATGGCTATTATTAAATCATATATTGCTATAGTTCACATTTGAATTATTATTATTATTAGTGATTTATCATTTATTTTAAACACCAGTTATTGCCATTAACCATTGCAGAGAAACTTAACAAGCTTAAAGCCAGTGTGAATCCACCTTTATTCACAGGATAACAGCTGTTCAGGGTGAGCGTTCTTAGCACTGAGGAGCAAAATCAGAGGTCAGCGCTAGAACTGCGATGAAAACTGTGGATACACACGAGAGCGGGGTGAGAGAACGTTGACACACCTTTCCCACCTGCTACACTTATTCACGGGGCACCTTAATCCTCTGCCACAGTCAAAGCCTAGCATCCTCATGTCAGAGCACATCTATAGTGGATTAAAATAGGACAGCTAATTACCATTTACCTCAGCAGGATCACGGCTGGATGTTGGGATTCTAGCTTTTGGAATGCGTGTAATTGTCTGTTGAATAATGCCGACCCACGCTCCTTATATCTGACTTGGCTCACTCGCTCATGAAAAGACACTCATGAGTTGATAAGCGGGATGTTGCAGCTTAAGCCTTTGGAGAAACACTAATGCCAAGTGCTGCTGTGGGTCCCCCTTACTGTGTGAAAAGCAGTTTATTAAAACTCCCTCAGGAGTCCCAACGGTACAATTAGTGTTGAACTTTGCTATAAGGTAATCATACACATTTTCTGGAATTTGCAACTTTTCCAAAATTTGCACTTCTCCACATTCAACAGTCTAGAAGGGTAGAGATGCATTAAACATGGGTGCTGGTTCCCAATCTAAAGTGCATGGAGTGCTCCTTTATGTCTGAATCGGTAATACTGCCCACAGGTCAAAAGTACTGAGGACAGAATAGGGAGACACTAGAAGACATGTCTCACAAGCCCCATCTGTTCCTTTAATGATATCCATTTATCACAGTGCTGTGGTTTTCTAACTAATCATAACATCTTAATAAACATTTCAGGTCAAAATTCAATGAATAATTTGGCAATAACTGTTTACCTTACATCATGCAGCGTAATTTAATATAAAAGTATTGAATACAGACTATAAAAACACTGAGCTTTTAATAAAAAAATATACCTGACACCTAATACGAGATCTCTTGAATTTGATCAAATATAGAAAGCCTTCACAGTATGATTGTATCTGTTGCAATGAATGATTTAGCCCACTAGGGGAGGAACAACTGGTCCAAATGGCTCAAAGTATTACAGATGCTGCTCTGAGGTTATGACAGGGCATTAACTACATATAAGATACTGTGAAAGCTGGTTTATCATTTAAAACTGCTCATACTCTTTCAAGACTGTAATTGGATGGCTCACATATAAAAGCTCCATGAATTTATTTTTATTCAACATCAAGATTTTAAGTTAAAATGTACATCTGTATAACCAAAAGTCCTCTTATATCCTGTAACCAGCCACCATTTAAAATTGCTGTTTAGCCTTCACTAGTTCATTTTAAATAGTCTTGCAGTGTGATAAATGAACTTTAAAAAGTACATATATTCCATGTAGAATCTTAATTAATATGGTCATAAACACTGCATGTATAATACAAGCTGAGAAATCACATTGTCACAAATTGTCATTTCACACCCAGTGTTAGAAATTTGCTTTTATATTAAGAACTTAGAAATAGATTGTCTATTTATTTATGTATTTTTATATTATTTAATTTTATATTATTTTATATTATTAAATATTTAATATATTTTTCTTACATATCTTTCATCAAATTTACATTCTTCACCTTTGTGGAAACTACAGGTCACTCTGAGACCTAAAGAATAGGATATCATTAAATATATTAAATATTTTTGCCCCATATTTTAAATGTTTAGGGCATTTTTTGACTTTTGGTGTTATTTTTCCCAATCCATGGATAATTTTCAACCCTGGTCACACTACAGGGCACTTCTAAAACTGCTTAAAGAATCAACTTGCCAAATTACAGTCATTGTAACTTTGGTTCAGTGAGATCTTAAACTAACCCACGTGAAAGTTAAGTCCCTGTTGAGCCACATGCACATCATTCCCTGCCAGATGTTTGTCTGAAATCGTCTAAAACATCCATGCAAGTGCTTCAATACCACATTCAGTTTCTACAAGAAGAGAAGACTTTTCCAGAATTCAAGACAAAAATACAAATAAAGAGGATACAAAGCCACAACATTCTATAAAGTTCACATTCTCTAAATAAATTTCACCCATTACAGCCATCCCAAGCTTTCAATGCCTTAAGGGCAATATGACACATGTAGGTTATATCTTTCCTTACTTTATGCCAGTTGAGTCACCTATTATTTCTCTTAAAATACCCCAGATGTCAACAGCGTGCAGAGGAAAAGACATCTGACAACTTTGAGGCTTTGGGCATGAAACACAACACAGACCCTTGCAAAACGACGGAGAATGTGGAAGATTGTTTTGACAGGAAGAGGTTGAATGCACAGGTGCGAGTCCCTACATGCTCCTTAAAAAAATCAAGTTGGTAACAGTATTTGAATTCCCCCATAAAAAATACGTGCTCTTACCGTCGATCCAAGCGCCCAAATGATTCAGAGTGGCATCTTCAACTTCTCCGCACGTTCACACATACTGTACATGTGTGTGTGGACAGCAACAGTGAATGAATGCTGCCCGGAGCGCGCACGAACGCGGTATGATGTCCAAAAAAGCCGTCTATGTAGGCAGCTCACAAGATAGTCTGACGTTTTGCAGACTCCCTTTCCAGCCACGTTTTCTGGCCTGTGTTAATTTAAACAAACAACTCGGGTCCCGGTGCTGTTGATTACATTGGGAGAAATCTGGTTGTAATTATCGCGGCGCAGTCGGTCCTCCGCAGCCACCGTGTCCTTCCTCTCATGCCGACTGAGGATGTGAGCGCAGCCGCCGAGATGCTCGATCGTGGTGCGACCCGAGGCAGCCAAGAGCACTCACCCAATGTGATGAGCCTGCTAGAAAGACGGCGAAATGCTGAAAACAACAGACTGTTAGATCGTCTCAGCCAGTGACATGACAGCATGCTTGCTATTAATCACAAAGGTGAGGCAAGGGCTCATATAGGCTACAAGGGTAATTCAAAGTATTTTAGAAACATATATTTACATATATGCATATTTATATTTATAATATATTTGCATTTTTGATATATTTTACATATATGTAAATCTATACATTGTTAACATATTTATATTTTTCATATTTATCTTTTTCTTACAGCTTTTTTTTTTTTTTTTTTGTTCTAGTCAGAATACTGGCTGGCAGCAGTATTTTGTGAACTGCAGATATCTAATGGTCTTTCTGGGAAGGCTTCAAAGGAGTCCGTTGCAGTAGTCCACCTGCTGGTGATGATTGCGTGAATTAGTTTTTCTCAGGCTTGTTTGGATATAAAACTTCTAATTTTGTTATATTTTTAGCTGTTGCTTTGAAATGGCTACTGAAATTAAGATCTCTTTCAAAAGTGACACCAAGTTTCCAGACTTGAAGGAATTCACCTTGAGTATTTCATGTTTTCTGCCAAATGCAAATGCATCTTTTTTTGGTTTACTGAAGGAATCTGTGCCACATTGTTGTGTTTACAAGGTCTTAGCTAAAGGAATAATTCACCCAAAAATGAAAATTTGATGAAAATGTACTCATCCAAGATGTAGATTTTTTATCAGAACAAATTTAACATTACATCACTTGCAGTGAATGGGTGCCGTCAGAATGAGAGTCTAAATAGCTAATAGAAGCATCACAATAATCCACAAATAATCAACACAACTCCAGTCCAGAGTCTGTAATACAAAATAATGCTTCGTCCAATGAAAAAGTCCATCCCCTGTTGCCCCCTCAAATTAATATTAATTAAACTGTCTTTCACTTGTGATCTGTGTGTATTTCTCTCCTGATTCAGACTAGACAACTTTTTTTTTTTTTTTTTACTGGAGAAAGCTGTAAAAACATCTTGATGATAGATTTATTACAAATATGCAGCTTTTCACTTCACAAGACTTTCATTGATGGACTGAAGTCATGTGAATTACTTTGTGGAATAATATGGTGTTTTTATTAGCTGTTTGAACTCTCATTCTGATGGCACCCATTCACTGCAGAGGATCCATTGGTGAGCAAGTGATTTCTCCAAATCTGTTCTGATGAAGAAGCAAGCTCATTTACATCTTGGATGGCCTGAGGGTGAGAAAATTTTCAGCAAATTTTAATTTCTGTGTGAACTATTCATTTAACACAGCAAGCACAGAATGAAATGATCATTGCATTTGCCAAAGTTTGCAAGGTTAGTGACATTAAATATCTTTGAAAGAAATGTTTGAAGCTGTTGAAGCTATTATTTAAATGAGTTTTTCCACACTACTGTGGTATAACATATCTCAGATAATCTCGCCCTTAAAAGACATGCATGAACAATACAAACCACTTTTCCTGTCTATGTGGGTGGTTCATGGCCAGAATATGGACCAGACCTTTGCAGTCTAATCAGAGGTCTGGCTATACGAGACTACTGTGCATCTAGTCATTAATCTCATTAATGCACTGCTATAAAGAAAAAGCAAATGAAATGGTTATATTTAGTACAACTGGTTTTTTGTCAACTCATAGCGTTTTAAAATATTACAGTACATTGTGACAATTCATTTGCATAATGACCTCATTGTCATAATGCATTATAAGACCTCAGTACTTGATAACCTTCTTTGTAATATAATAAACATTGTCATGCTCTGAAATCATAATAGGAATGATATAAAGAAACTGAAAACTCTAATTTGATTACACAGATTGAGTTTCTGTCTCACCCTCTGCCTCGGCACTATTGCATCTCAACAGGTGAATCACAAAACGTACTGGCCACCCTTGCAAAGTCCTGTCTTTTTTCCCCTACATCCTCATTTGGAATGCATCCACCAAAATGTCTAATCAACAGATCAGTTTTATTCTTGGCCCGAACTATTCATTTCCACAGGCTATCACATTGTCATCAGTGTGAATCAAAGATCTCTCTGAATGAGAAACCTTAATCATGCTCCCTCAAACCTAAGACTTCAACTGAACTGAATGTCTCTACAGTCTGGGCACATCAAGGACACAGTTGACTAAATGTACTGCATGTGTGCATGATTCAACCTCCATAGAACTAATGAGTTTAAACTAATGAGCTTATCAGACAAAAATAGCCTGTCCTCTAAATGATACAAAGGTCAAAGGTCAATTTTGTTCAAAAGACGTTTAGTTCTTTCCTTTATAATATGCAAAAAGATAACACCAAATGAGCAGGATATCGGAATATGCAGTATTTATGAAACAGACAAACAATACCTGGTTGACACACAGCATCTGTTGAGATTCTGAAGTGGGCAACCACTGCTATCCCATAAGGCCACAGGTGCAGAGAAGCTGTCAGATTCTAAAAAAAAAATGCCCGAAAACTATGACCCGAGCAGCTCGTCAAGTATAAGCGCTTTAGATAACAGAACAATTTTAACTTTTTGCTAAAATATACTTAATTAACAACACCAGAGTAAATTATGTTCATACTACACACCTAAAGAACATACTACAACAGTGAACAGTTAAGTTCAAATTCAAGTACATAATCTGAAAGTTCTACTTTCAATGTTAATAAGGAAATTATGCTTTGCCCTAAATAATTTCTCTCATTTTAGGCACCTTTTATCATTTTGTGAAAATAAATAGTCTTTCTATGGCAATCTTTTATCAGCTTCAAAGCCACTTTCCAATACCACGTTCCCTTTCCAAGAGTTTTTTAGCAAAACTTTACTGTTTGTTTGTTTGTTTGTTTGTTTGATTTTGTCTTGATTTGGTTTATATTCTTCCAGAAAGCAACAGAAAAAAATCTGTTTGAACTTCTACTTGCTTAAGAACAGTCAGGGAAGTAAAAAAAATGGCATGTGTTCTCTCACGAGACCATGCTCAAAGTAAGTTGTCCCATGAGTATAAACCCAATTCTGATTAAACCCAATGGGGTTTTAAGTAGAGAAGAAAGTTTGTTAATTTATTTTTATAACATTTTCTTTTTCTACTTGAGAACAATGTTAGTAGGGTGGTTTTGATCACTATTTTTATTTTGTATTTTTTGACGTATGTTTTGTTCAGTTTTACAGTTTCAATCTAAGTATTTAATGATCTGTAACCACTGTCTGGATATTGTCTTTTCCATTGCCATTCTACTGAATTTGCAATTTGCTTTCCAATTATGTAAACCAAATACTCAAATGGTTGAACTGAAGTTTAGTTTGGAAAAGCACATCCATCATCTGCTTGTGCAGATTGTTTCCTTCAGTTACTCCACGCACTCCAAATTATGTTGATGAAAACAATATTTTTAATGACTGTGACCACAGTGCAAGATGTCCTGCTCCCTTTCCACCCCATATTTTTGTGAGCGTCACCCACAGCGGGGAATGGATGTCAGGAAGGTTGGGGTCAAAGGTTGTGTTGGAATCATTGGTATGAAGATAATTGGCCTATTTGTGCAATGCCTACAAATTGCAGAGTGAGTGGAAGGCAAAGGACAAATTCTATGGCATCCGATAACCATGTTGCTGTCAAAACAAACACAACCAGACCTGTGCAAAACTGCTCTGGAAATGTTCCTTAAGACCGAAACAGGGATAATTAAATAAGTAAAAGCTATACTTAAGCTATACTTTAACCTAAAACTAAAACAAAAAACTTAATATTAAATCAATGATACTTATAAAAAATTGTTTCTACAAAAAAGTGCATTAATTTAAAAAAAAAAAAAGATAAAAATAAAAGTATTTGTCTCCTAATTTTTACAGATTAACTGAACAAAAGTGAGTACAGCTGTCTTTGACAGCATAATCATATATGACAACTCATGTTAACATGAGTAAAGTTTACATTCTATTTTTCTTACATAATGCATCTCTCTATAGCAAATCACTGTCAGTGTAAAATTTATTCACTTCACTTTTGTCCTGTAATACAGCTAAAAAAATATGTGCACTCCCTGAAGGATGACACTGCTTTATTTTCTGATGAGCTCATAGTTTATGTGTTGTTATATAGGGAAAAAAAATCACTTTATTCTCCAGAATGTTCTACAAGACAGTGTAGCTATAAAGTTCAGGTACATATATATCTGAACCTCAAAAGTAAAATACAAACTGTTACTAAAATTAACAAGACACAGAGGTTGAAAAGCTCTTTCAACACGTCACCGGCAACCTTGACAGAGTCAAAGAACCAGAAAGAATTGATCCCAGAGGGAAACCATTGAAAGGAGTGTGCTATAACAGTACCATCCAAGAGGTTTTACCACTCTACTGTACTTCATCTAGGAGTTTGTCATTGATGGTCTGTAGTCCACCACATTCCCTGACAACAAACCCAATGAGCTCATGGTCCCAAGGGTATGTGTGTGCGTATACGCCTGTCTGGGCAGGATTTCCCAGCATATTTACAAAGCTAATGAATACATTATATATCTCTAAGAACGTAAAATCTACAGTGGTGAGCGTATCCCACTAGAGGGCTATTTTATTTGAGATATGCAGCTCGTATTGATTCCTCACAGCCATCGCTTTGCACAGAAGCACAGCTGGATAGAGGAAATATCATGTTACAATTTTCACCATAATTACACTGAAAAAAATGGTGTATTTTAAAACTATTTTCATTCAGAAATTGCTACTAAAATTCACAAATAATTGCAAAGAAAGGGCAGGTAACATTGAATTAAACATAAAATTGCAAAAAACTGAAATTGTATTTTCTTGTAAAACAAACTCCAATAATCTTTGTATTATTTACAAATTTGAAGAATAATTTTGTGTAGTTTAACAATATGTAAAATGTGACACACACACACAGGCATGCACAACCTAGGCTCATGAAAAATATGCAAAAATCATATTATGTTGCTTTTTGCACATTTCATGGCAGTTTCAAAATTAAATGTCCAGATGGTGGCACTAAAAAGCAAGTACAATTTTCCCTGAAACAGATAAACACTACTGTGCCAACATTTTATTACATTGGTTCATCAAATGCCTGATGAGTAGCACTAAAAAGTTAATGCTTTTCACATTTCTTACCCTAAAATTAACCAATAGTAAGATACAAATTAATTTTCTCTAGCAACCACGCCATTTTTTTTGCCAAGGCTTTGAGCTTTTTTTTTTTTTATGGGACTCTGCGTGATAAGTGCAATGCTGTACCAGGTGAGCTACAGAGCAAGCTTACTACATTGGAAAATCCATACATATGAAGACGGATATTTGATGCAAATTTTAAAATTTAATACTTTACAAATCATGCAATATGGTAAAAGTGTGTAAGGGTGATAACAGTATTGTGCAAGGAACCATGCAGAAATGAGTCTTCATTTCTTGATAATCTACCCTGTAATCATAATTTGCATGAAAAGGTTTCAGAAAATTGCAGCAAATTGTATGTAACAGTATGGTTTTGGAGTTTTTCAAAAACATTGTTGTGTGTGCCGTGCACTAATACATTTTTTCTTGACAAATGGGGTTGTTCATTTGACAAGCAGATAAGTGATGCAGATCTTCATTTTCACCTAGTCAGGGCAGCTGTGAGACTTTAGTAATGCAGTGAAAATACACCTTTTAGGGACCGAGAGAGGGTGTTTTTACCAACTTTACAAGGAAAACCTTGTTTTCTAATCACGGTTATACAGCAATCAAGACACCTCACTGATGTTATTGTCTGTCAGTGTGTGTTCTCTAAAAATGTCACGGAGTGTGAAACAGATCTCATGCTGGATTTAATTGGGGGAGTTGTAACACAGCCTTATTGGATGTTTTAGCTTGTGAACAACCGCAGTACATTTATAGGCACTTAACTGCTTTAAAGAGGTTATAGTTTTTACTATGAATCAACTTGGTGGTACACCACAGAGTTCACAGAATCATCATTGTTATCTAGGTCAAAAAAAATTTGAGTGTGCTAGGTCACATCGATTCGGATTTATCTAACCCTGCTCTCGACGGGCTTGAAGATGAAGGTAGAAATTTTCAGGATTTGGTCAGAAACACAAAGCCTATTAAATCCAGTGACACGGGGAGATCGATACGCTCTTAAAGTGTTTACGCTTGTCCTTTGAGGTTGATATGCTCTCTGAATGCATTTGCATTGAATCGTGGTGGAAAGACTTTTAGCCGTCATTTGCTTGTCATTATATGGATCACTCCCAACCCCCGAGTTCAAAAGTGCTAAGTGCCAAGTAGGCGCACTTCGAGTTTTATTCTCTAGCATTAATTAAACAGGGGTGCTATATGGGAAGATCTTTGGGAGAGTCTGTATGATGAGGATGATGAAAGTGAAACATCTGGAAATAGGGTTTGATGACAACAGTGATCAATAAATAATAAATAAATAAGCCAAACACTTATCTTGCTGCTTGCACATTTGTCTCTAATGGGATAGACTGCTGCTTTATTCATTTTGAAGTGAACTCACATAACATTCTCACTTATAACAACAAGCTAACTATCAAAATTATTTTGTCTCACTTTATCTCTCCTGCCAACAGGGACAGGATTTCATGCCAGATATTTGTTTGTCGGAGTTCCTTGACTCAACTCCACGTTGCTCAAGCCAATTCAGCATGCCCATCTGTGCACTGCAGTAATCCACACTCTGCAGCAATGTAAATCAAATGAACTAATTGTCTTAAATGCCAGAAATCCCTGTTGTCATTAAGTTTCTACTCACTTGGAGAAGCCCTTTGCAATTATATCTAATTCATTGGCGTGCTGAAATCAGTACTCTGAATTTTACACACATATCACTATTTTTTTTTTTTTTGTTAGAAAAAAATGTTGTCATTGTGACTTTAACATAATAATATTTTGTGTTCTAGAGCAATTTTTATCATTCCGCTGCATTTGGTGGAAATTTGACTTGTTCTGAAAGTTATATAGTAGCAACTAGTTACGAGGAGTGACTGTTTTTGTGATTTAATCATTGATTCAACAGATTCATTTAAAACAATGATTCAAACAGGAATAAAAAATTATTCACTGAATCATTCATTCAACCAATTTGTCTAAGCCGATTTGTCTAAAAACTGTTTGTTTTTGTTTAATCAGCAACAAGTTTCTGCTGCGTTTGGTGGAAATTTGACTTGTTCTGCAAGTTACATTGTTACGACGTGTGACTGTCTTTATGAAGAAGTTATTTAATCATTCATTCAACAGATAGATTAAATTAAAAACAATTCATGATTCATACAGGAATAAAATGAATGAGTCACTGAATCATTCATTCAACCAATTTGTCCAAAAACGCTTATTCAGAAACAAAAATTACATCATTTGTTCAATCAGGAACAGAACAAGTGAGTGAGTCGTTGAATAATTAATTCAACCAATTAGGTCGAAACACACAAGAAAATGAGTGAATGGGTCATTAATTCTCTAATTTAACTGATTAGATCAAAAACGTGAATGAGTCACGAAATCATTCAGTTAACTGATTCATTTAAAAACACTGATTTGTTTCAGGAACGAAATGAGTGTGTGAATCATTGAATCAAAAAAACTGTTTCTGTCAGGAACGAAACACTATATACTGTAAACCTATTGTAAAACAGACAACATAACTGCAATATTGTGTCCAAAATCTAAGTTACTCAACATTAGCGACTTACATTTTGAACTGCTGTTATAAAAACAGTATCATACTCACAACCATGCTGTTTTGATTCGTTAATAATGCTCAGCATGTTGTTGGTTTTTCTCCACTTGTAGTGAAGTTAAATGTATACAACAACAGTGTGGCTGTTCTGGGGATTGTCCATTATTTACATTATGCATTATGTCTCAAGTTCTTTTGCTATCTTCCTCAAATTTCAAAGAATATTACAGATATCAAAGCAAAACTTCCCCTTCTTCTCTCTATTTTTCACATGACAGACTCACTAAGACTCAGAAATGAGATGCGTATCAGCATCTTTACAGAAATAACCTGAAATGCCATTTTTTCTTTCTCTTTTTGAAGTAAGGTGTTTTGAAGTTAAAAGGAAGAGACAGTGTTGCCTCTGCCTGCTGTGTATGTGGCCTGCTAAAGGGACAATGAGGAGACAAACAGACATGGGAACCTGGGTATATTTATCTGTGCTTCACATTTATGTCCTTCTCTCCTAGCCCAGAGAATGGGATATTATTAAGTTGATTTTTCAGGTCTCATTCAAGATTGTTGTGCTTTGTTACAGGATATAAACCATCTCTTTTATTACACATTTCCTACTTCTTTACTAGTAAACACAGCCCCATTGTGCATCTATTTCTGCCTATATTGATGTTATGAACTGATATTAAATGGAAATAAATCCTGTGAAAACATTCACTGCTGTATCACTGTGGTTCTCAACTAGAATCTATTCCAAGTTGAAAAACAATACTAAATGCAAATAAAATGTGCATAGTGAAGATACCAAAATTAATAGGCTCACCAACTTCCAATCTTTTGTTGTTGACATCAAATTCATCTTTCACTTGGTAATATGGCTAATACTAATGCAGTGTTTGTCCTGTGTGCTAGGCTGGTAAAAATCACACTTCTGCTGTTGTTTATGCATTAATAATGGCCAAAATGGTAATAATTTATCATATTACTGGGCCTATTCTGTTCGTGGAAGTACATTTCAGCGTCAGATTTAAACTAGATTTTGTGTTCTTGTGAATGCTAAATAAATGTTGGTACTATGTTGGGTCGCATCTCAATGCAAAATCTGGGACCTAAAGAAAAAACAGTTGAGAACCACTGCTCTAACATGATCTTGATCTAATAAAAACTGGTGCACAGACAGGGCTCAGTCAAGAGGAAATGGAGTAAAGTGGACGTCACATGTGCTCTTGCATGATGGATGGGACTCACCCAGGATGATAGCTGACTTTGAACTCTATTGTTTTCTTCCATGCAGAGTTAGGTAGCAAGACAACACAGCAGCTCTGGCAGCCCCTGTGCTCTCTGACGATGGGAGTTTTGCCCTTGAAAGGTTGATGGCGATAGATAGAAAGTCTGATAGAAATTTCCTTCATGTTATTCCAAAGACACTACCCATTTCCCCCCAAAACATGAAAAATGGCATTTCTTTCTGATGAATTCCAGCACTATCTTTTGTTTCGTCTTCTCAAAGCTGAATCCAAACAAACAGACCTAATTAAACACACGGAAAGCAATTAAAATCCCTCTATCAGCTATGAACAGCTTTGAGAGCTTTGTGAGACATGACCCGCACAAAGACTGTGTATAGTGTTCAAAGCCTGATTGAATATTTGTGTCACATTTTTGTATTTTTCATGAAGACAAAATATTCTCTCTTTCACAGAAATTAGGGGGTATCATTTGACATTATTACTGCATTGGACAACAAAATAGGTCCCATTTTAATATGTCAAGTAAGGTGGGGGAGATGCCCCCTCAAGTATAATGTGCATTTACTGCTAAACGGCACATTTATGATTTAGTGTCATCTAATGTATTATTTAAAATAAACATTTTCTGAATTAGTTCTTATAGTCCAAAATTAAAAATCATGAAAATCAAGTTTGCCCCTATTTGAGGTGGAGCAAGTGTCATATTAATTTCTTTTATTTATTTGAATAATTATTGCAATTTATAGAGTTAATATTAGACATTTCAGATATCTTTATTATTCATGATAACCTTTCAGGTCACCTGGGATAAACAAATCCCTGCTGGCACATAATCTTTGCAGAATATGCAAAATACACGTATAATGATCTTTGTGATTCATTTATTTAATGTAAAATACTAAATCAAATATTTTATAGAAATTTGTGCATTTCAATGACTTAGTTTGGAATTTAGTTTGAATTATTTGAACAATGTCAGACAAATCAAATAACAGAACCCCAATCAAAGAGAGACATCTGAATTATATATAATTCAATGAATTAAAAATAAAGGTTCCAAAAGGGGGTTTTCACAGCGATGCCATAGAAGAACCAATTTTGGTTCCCCAAAGAACCTCTCAGTGAACAGTTCTTAAAAGAACCATTTGTTCTTAATGTGAAGAACATTTTAATAATCTAAAGAACCTTTTTCCACTGTAAAGAACCTTTTATGGAGTAAAAGGTTCCATGGATGGTATAGGTTCTTTGTGGAATCATTGATGCTAATAAAGCACCTTTATTTTTAAGAGTGTATAAGCATATATTTTTTATTGGACAAGGTTCTCATAATAGCAACAGACTAAGCATTCAAAATGAAAGATTTCACAGGTTAATGATAAATAATAAGGATGATTAAAATGTGCATCTCATAGAAATATTAAACAATGAATTCTAATAATTATTAAACTAAATAATACAAATACCAGCAACAACATAATAAATAAATAAATTACATCTCAAAATGATTACAAATGAACAAATAGACTAAAAAACTAATATCAAACATAAAATAAAATTTACAGGTCACCATTATCTAATGATCTAATATTCAGTGTTAGAAGACGTCTTTGCTACCTTACTTAGGACCCGTGCTTTATATAAATCTTGCCTCGGGGTTTAGCCTGAAGAATGCAGAAAACATTTACTTAGTTCACTACTTGCATAGATTGCAGTTCAAAACAATAGCATTGGTAGGCTTATGTTCTATTTGCGTCATTGGCTACTGTAATTTCCCCTGATCTTTGAGGATTGATTTGCATATTACTATGCCATTAGGGGTTCCTTCTAATGTCATTGTTGTCCAAGTCTCTCAGCTCAACCACACTTAGGCGATCTCATGAAAAAAAAGACCATTAGCAAAACATAGCCCTTATTTAGTATTGAAAACTGTGGTCATGATGTGGTGATTAACGATATCTGTTGTCAGCTCAACTTCAAACAAAAAGCAATACATGAACAGTATTTGAGTTAGTTAGATCTTCAGTCACCACTGCACATCAACTCTCATCAGATTAGAAGCTTTTCTAAAGGCTTGTCTAGATGTCAATAAACATAGATGCAGAGTTTTAATAAAACCCTGTGACCTTTTGAATTGAAGTTTTAAGCAGACTTTCCGTTCCATGATTACTGGCATTCTTTTATGCCAATATGAAACACTTTTGGTGTGAAATAGTTTTGAGGTTTCATACCAAATCCCATTTGCTAATAGACAAAACCGTAGAACTATCTTTAATATAGTAAACTATCCTGGGTATCAATACAATTTCTGATTTGATTATGCTGCATTGGGTTACATTTCAATTATAATCTGCATTTGTTTTACATACAGAAATTGTTTCTCTGAATTAACATTGAACTGATTTGAGCTGAATAGCAGCATTGCTGAATAACAATTGAACTTGATTAAAAACTGATGATCTTTACTGAACTGAACGGAACCAACACTGAACTGACTTGAGCTCAATAATGACACTGTTGTCTTTTAGAGCTGCTTTACAGCAGAATTTATATTGTCTCCATAATTGAGTTTCCATAATTGATTCTGCTGTTTTCCTTTTTACTACTGTGAAGCTGCTTTGAAACAATCTATATTGTATTAAGCACTATAAAAATAAAGGTGACTTGATAATGCTGTAAATTATAAAGAAAAATGTTTCAGACTGATTCAAATTAAACTACTTGAAAGAACTGGCTCGTTCAAGTAATTTGTTCAAGGAAAAAGGCTAAATTAAATTTTACAAAAATAGCCACCTCATAAGAATCATTTGTCTGTGAATTGTTCTACAGTGGTTGGATCGTTATTACTTATGGCTGGTACACTGTGTTTTTATTACATCACACTTAATGCAAACTGCAAATTCACATTCACAGCTCATGAAAATATGACTTCTTTCACCATGATGCTGAACATTCAGTGGAGTGCTGATCCTGAAAAGGCAGAAAGCACAAGGAAACCTTTTAACACAGTACATTGCTAAAATAATAATAATAAACAAATAAACAAAAAATAACAACGGGGCCTAAACCACGCAGTTAGTGAGTTAATTTAACAGAATGCAGTGACATCTGCAGTATGGAAATTTACTGTACAAATACGTTTTCAATAGGCAGGGAGTAAAATATCAATCTTGTACATTAAGGAATCAGTATGGGGATTGATCAGATGAAGATCTCAATTAATTGGAAAATCAATATCAATACCCAGACCTACTTAAGGCTGGACATTCCAGCCAGTAGTTGCAGAATTGCCCATAAGGCAGCATTTAGAGTTGTTTTCATAAAATCACAGCAAGTAAACCTTTCACAGCAGCTTACAGTATGAACATTGACAAGACACTGCGTCTTTGTGAATAAAATGTGTGTTGGTGAAAGTGCTTGGTGTGAGACACCTATTTTACACTGGCTTCGTGCAGTAATTACTTCTCTCTCCTCAGTGCGATAAGGCTTAAGGCCATTTCCTCCACATTCATTTAACAGTACGTCTCCATCAATGGAAAACTGCACTTGAGGGGTAAATTGAGTGAAATAACAAAGGCATTTCGAAGAAATTCAGTGAAGAAATATATTTTCAGAATGAAATTTTATCCAAAAAATTAAGCAACTTATCCCAAAAATTAAGCAACTTTTATTCTAGGAATAATAATAATATTTAAAGCTCAGTATTTTACTCAACTGCTTTAATTCAGAGTGCATTCCCAGCACTGAAGCAAGATGCTGAGATATACAAGATCACAGCGGACAGTCTGATCTTCCAGTAAGCATACACTTCACCAGCACCCCCGAAAAAAAAAATCTCTCATTATTTGTTTGCTCCTGGCGGCATTCTGTCGCAGTTTTCATTTTTATTTTTATTAAAGTCTCCTCACAAAACGCTAGCAGCAGCTCCACAAAGACCCGAAAGCATGCTGGCACAGTCGCTAATGTCATGAAAGCACTGCGGAGGGGGTTGTCGTTTTGGACTTCGGATGGCTCTGGGGGGTGACAGGGCTGAACTAATGTGAGCTTGTAGACAAGACGCAAATACCTGACACATCAGTTAACACGTCTCTCAGCAGGGCGCTGTTCCAGCCCTGACACGGCCAATCACGTCTCCGTACGTGCTGACTTCCGGCACTGGCACCATTGCACCCATCATTTACTGGACTTTTCTCAGAATCAGCAGCACCAGGCCTGGATGAGCCCACCAGGCCTAATCAAAGAGTTGGAAACCATATGTGTGCCAAAAAAGAAAAGGAGTTAAGTTGTCATGGTAGCCCAGTAATGTAATGGCTCTTTTGAATCAGACCAAACCTTGTCTAATTGTAATGGCAGGCTTTTAATGACTTCTTTCACTTTTGAACTATTACTTAAGAATGAAAAGCAGTTCACTAAGTTTTAACTAATAATCTGACTCCATATTGAAGTTACAATTAGTGCTGTGACCAGCAATCATACTGAGAGAGGAAAAATGTGCTCCATTTAACTACTGTGTAGAAGCGTTGAATCTAAGATCGTACATATCGCATAATGAGGCAATGAAACTCTTGTTAACAGCTTTAAAACACTAGTGTTTAGTGACACTGATGCAAAAAGAGTAAGATAAATAATTACCCCTATACTAACTGGTTTAAGTCAGTTATAAAATTATAAAATTATACCTAAAAATTAAAATAAAAAGTTGCTGGTGCTTAAACTACAAATATACTGCATAAATATACACTACATTTCAAAATGGATTACTCTTTTATTATTATTAGTTTTTTGTTTTTTTAAAAAATGGTCACTTTGTTGAGCAAAGATACACTGAATAGATTTTTAAAAAAACATTTTGACATTTGTAAAGACATTTACAGTGTTGCACATGACTTCTGTTTCAAATAAATATACTTTCTGTTCATGAAAGAATCCTGAAAAAAGACAATGAATCATGGTTTACACAAAATTACTAAGTAGCACAACCATTTTGAACAGTGATGATAATAGGAAATGCTTCTTGAGCACCAAATCAGCATATTGGAATGATTTCTGAATAATCATGTGACACTAAAGAAAAAAAAAAGTATTCCAGGGGGCCTTGTAATAATACTTTGTATCTGTAATGCATATTAAACAGGTGATGGTTCTTTCTTTACGCTTTTCGTATAATGATATACTACATTTTTATTTTTACTAAATTAATATAGGAATGCCTAGGTTTCATCATTGTTATGCTGCCCATGTTTCCCAACATGAAGTGTGTGGAGGTCTAGACCTCCTGATGGTTCATTTGCTTTGCCCTGTACTCTGATTTGGACTCAAAAAGTATTATCTGCGAATCAGCATCTTAATTAAACTGGCATTTAATTAAAGGAGCCAAGGTGTTTACATTATCTCTCTCCTTCCTATGATAATGAGGAAAAGCAATTTAAAGGAGGACAAATGTTGGTGTGTAGTTAAGTGGTTGAATGCAAATCACTACATGATTCTCTACTCAATACAGTACACTATTGGCTGGCATTACATTATGAGATGATAGATAGATTGGATGAATGTTCCCTGAAAGAAACCTTGGCACTCTGTCAGGTTGTAGCCTTTCTGTTTTCCTGCACATATTAATGAACAGTTACTGTAATTAGTGTAAATGTAATTTGACGTCTCAATAAAATATTGTTTGCAGGCAAAGGGTACTAATGCAACTTGCATTACCAGTTTATGCCTATCGGTGTCTTTAATAAGGGTCAATGAGCTAACATTAGCTGCACTATGTAAAATCAGTCAGAACGTACTGGAACTCGCATTGCAGCTATAGGTAAATGATAAAACCACCCATCAAGATAATGTACCTCACTGTTGCCAAATCCGAGTCTGAAAAAAAAAATGGTTGGAGTGGTTTTGGGCTCATTTTGAATAGCTGGTTTTGTTTCACAGACCTGGCAACCCTGATGTACCTGCTGTACCAGTCATGACTTAAAAATTTGAAAAAAAAAAAAAAAAATTAATCAAAGCAAGGCATCTATTAATCACAAATGTTTTTTGTGCATTGTATATGTACATGTTGTTACCCAAAGGGGTTATTTCCACCTGATGTGCCCCATAAAAATAATTTTTTGTTGTTTTAACCTGATGAAGTCTGGTTGAATCAATAATATATAATAATATATGACTTGAATAAATTCTATTATTTTTGATCTTACCACATGAATCACATTTTCAAGTGTGTATGTCTTTCCACCACAGAACACAAAAGAAAAAGAATTGACTGTAAAAAGACTCTTTTCCATACAATCACAATGAATAGGGCCTGAGGCTTTAAAGCTTGAAAACAGACATAAAAGCACCATGAAAGTATCATCAAATTGGTTCATACAACTTTTGTGCTATATAAGTCTTCTGAAGTCATATGGCAACTGTATGAGAAACATAATGAAATTCTTCCACTCTAGATCTCCTTGGTGTGTTCATGACAGTTCATGTAGCGTCTGATTCATCTGACTCCTCCTTTTAGGTTGGATCTTTTCAATGAATGATTCAGTCCACTAAAAAAGTTCAAATGATCCATTCGTGAATCAGATTGCTCCGGTTCTCAAAGTTCAACTCACTGACTCAATGATCTGGCTTCAGCTATTAAGATAAGGGGAATATTATCAGTAAAAAAATTTGGTTGGTTTCTCAGACTTATATCTCTTTTATATAGCCAAAATATAGGTCCTCAAAACCCACGCTTGTGATCTTGGCAAACAGGAAGTAAGTGCACAAGACTGTCCGAAGTCTGGAAAATGCCAAAGCAGGCTGCATTTAACACACAGTAAATCTCTAATACTGTATCCGGGCACTTTGAGGCTAAGCGTATCCCATCATTCATCATGTTTAGAAACTCAGGTGCCCCAAAATTTGTAAGATTGAGGAAAAACTTTCAAGTTGTAAGTCACATTAATTAGATATTTCATATAATTTGGTCGTAAAACGTAAAGTGTTGCACATTTGATGGGTACAGAGGTGTGTGTTTTATAAAACTTTTGCAACTGATGGTAACACTTCATTTTACACTGTCATTGTTAAATACTTACTACAGTAATAACAGTAAATTATGCAAAACTACAAGCAACTAACCGTAAACTAAACCTTAACTTTAAAGTACATGTTGTTACTTAATATTAATTGTTTTGTTAACTGACATTTAGAGGTTCATTTTGAAGTGCAAAGTTTTGAAAATTAAAATGTGTAAATGAACTTTCCTTGCATTTTTACAACGCTAAGTGTGTCCTATCAGGTAATGAAAAGTTGTACACACACTTGCGGTCTTCATGCCAACTTTAACACCAAATACAGGAAAGACAAGACCACAAGGGTGGGTATTGGGACAAGCCCATAGTCTAAGACCATGTGTTACATAAAATTCTCTAGAATGGATAGTGCATCAATAATTGCTGCTACAGAATGTTATAGTCACGTATACTTCAGTGATGACTAAGACTTCGCATGTGTGCAACTCCACAAAAAGGAAGAGAAAATGCTAATGAGATTCTAATAAGAATGGCAAGGTAGCGAATGGAGAAAATGCTTTTGTTCTGGATGTTTTATGTAGCCAAGAGCAATGTCAACGAAAGTTGATGTTGAAATTCTGAGAAAGCTGGTTTTCTGATGCAGTGCCACTGCCTCAAGCTCAGAGCGAAGAGAACAACAACAGCACGCCACATTACGCATGGCTCCGGGTCAACTGTCGGGTGTTCTACATCTCATCATTATGAGTGGGTGTGATCAGCCCCACCAAAGGGCACAGGCACCCAGCCATGAAACTAATACTTCACAATTAGTGGGAGTGCCCCTTCCCAAAACTGCAGTAAGAGACTTTAAACTGTACATCACAATGCATCTGATGTGAGTGAGTGCAAATCTTATACACTATATACACTTATACACTAAGATTTTATACTGTTTTTGAAAGAAATCTCTTTTGCTCACCAAGTCTGTATTTATTTGATGAAATAAAAATACAATTTTCTATTTTAATATGTAATTTATTCCTGTGATGGCACAGCTACATTTTCAGCAGCCAATAATAAAGAAACATTTCTTATTATTATCAATGTTGAAAACAGTTGTGTTGCTTAATATCACTACAATTCAACATAACAAAAGAAATTAATAGTTAAATTCAACAAGGATGCATTAAATTGATCAAAATGACAGTAAAGTCATTTACACTCAAAAAAATAGCTCTTTGGCTGAACATGATTCAATCATGGACAGTGGTTCCACGTGAATGAAGCATGTAAAACTAAATAGAACCATCCATGTACAACTAACTAGAATCAATGGTGTTCCTTTAATTTGAATGAATGGTTTTAGTTTAATCTTAAATAAATTATTGACAATTGACATTCAAATAATCCTACAATTAATGCTTCCTGTTTATCATGGTGTAACAACTAAATATAACTTTTCTTACACATGATGTCCAGTTATAACCCAGAACGGATAATGGTTTCATCCAGAGCACACCTGTGTGATTGTTTTTCACACAAAAGTGATTTGGATTTTTAGATTAGCAGGTCCTCAACCTAAGCACAAGCTCAACATTCTCACCCACAACAAACCCTAAACCACTAACATAACAGAAACTTTTAAATACCAACATAATAGAACAGTAATCATTAAGAAGTCTCTCAATTTTCTCATCTTGCTAAAAAATGCTTAAAATTACACTTTATTTCAACATTTACTCTCCCAGTTCAGCCCCTTTGCAAAGCATAATGGGAAGTGAAAATTCTGTTTGATTGAGTCCTGGTTGGGTTACTTGATTGAAACATGCTATTTCAATATGAAAACATCAAGTTAAGTCAAAGAGTAATTGTTTCAAGTCAACTTAACATGAAGCAATCACATTTGAAACAGAAACCTGATACAATGTTGTTGAATCAAAATAAATTGTTTAAATAAAGTGAAAGGCATCAAAAAATCATTTTTTTGAGTGTATCATTTTACAAAATATTAATAAAATAAATGTTCTTTTGAACCTTATATTCATCAAAAAACATTTTTATCACGGTTTCAACAAAAATATTAACCTACAAAAACAGCACCAAATCGGCATATGATTTCTGAAGGATGATGTGACACTGAAAACTGTGTAATGACTGCTGAAAATTCAGCTTTACCATCACAGGAATAAATTACATTTTTAAAACACATTAAAATAGAAAACAGTTATTTTACATTTTAATAATATTTCACAATATTACTGTTTTTACTGTATTTTTGATCAAATAAATGCAGCCTTGATGCACATAAGAGACTTTTAATAATAATAATAATAATAATAATTGTATTTATTCCAGTATTTTGACCGGTAGTGTATCACAGTATAAATAATTTTCTCTCATTATATACTTATTTTTGCAAGAAATTAAACTCCAAATTAATTAACAAAAGAATAGGTCTGGCAGGACTGCAAAAACAACTTCACATTACGTAATTCTGAAGGTGAAAAACAAGCCTCAAAACAGTAACACATTATAAATCTGACTGGATGAGCCAATTTTGATGTCATATGCCTCAGAATCTTTGCACATTTCTTGACACATTGACCGCGCGTTATATACAGTCATGCTGTCTAGGCCTAACGTGCGGTTATGTCTGAGTGCATGGATGAGATCACCTTCTGTCAGTTAATGTGTGTCAAAGACATTTACCTCTGCCCTTCACAGTTCACTCCCTCATCCGTCTGTTTTTCATCTTGTGTCCTTGTGCTAAGGACTGATTATATTCTTTAACAAAGTGAGAGGCACACATAATGCACACTTGAGACTCCCCACTGAGAATCATTATCTGAATCCCCATGATAATGCAAAAGGTCAGATGGATTCCACCAGACTGGCACACCGCTCTGGTGGGTCACTAAATTGTCGACATTAATCTCTCTACTTTGTTGTCAACAACTGAGGCTTCTTTTGTACTGGCCTACAAAAGTGAACGCATTAAAAGCATTTCTCTCTTTTTCTGTCTCTTTGAGACTATGTCTTACTGATAGCTGAAAGCATCTCTTTATTTGCAGCTGTAATGGATTCCTTCGAGGGCAAAAAAAATTATCAACCGTAACAGAGAATAAAATATCCATAAGCATATAAGGTAACTAGGAATACACTGAAATTTCGGCCACTAACATTTTTGCACAAAAATGCCATTAATTGTCATTAAAATCGTGAAAATGTGAACAAAAATCGTTAACCATTACACAGCATGTTAAATGATCCAGGTTTAATTAAATGTAATGGAAATCAAAATGGTCATGGATGATATATTGACAGAAAAGACAACAACTTCTCATGTAACACATGAAAGAAGACAAGATTCTTTCTTTCAAAACCTGCTACCTTTCCTTTAGCAATGGAAAATTTGTGTTTGACTTCTGTTGTTTATTCTAAAGCACTTGTGAAAGTGACGCAAAACAAATCAAATGCTACACTTAATACCATACATTGTGTTCTCTTCAATAGTCTTTTACTATCAGGGAGGTTAGCCTGTCTCTGAAATGAAAGCTTGGTTGTCTTGCTCTTTTGTGTTGTTGAAAACTCAGTATGAAGGCATTAATAGCCAACTGAAGGCATAAATTGTGAGGGAGAGGACTAAAAATGCATCACATCTGAAAAACACAAAACAGAGAAAAAAATACCATCATAATTGTTGGTTGAGTCTGAGCAGACCGAAACCATATTTTAGTTTGAAAACGTCAATAATGAATTCAGTATAGCATTGTAAATATCAAAGTCAAAGGGTGTTATTCACCAAACACAAGCACAATGATTTTTGTGTAAATGGCTTGAAAATTCTAAACTGTCCTATTCAATTTAATGCAGTTTATGTGAGAATGGAATTATCAATGACTTACATGGCTCAAGTTTCATGATAAGGCCCACAAAATAGTAGACTTTGGAATAAGATGTTATTAAAATTGCAGATATTTATGCATTAGATGAAATCTAATTAAAGATTTAAAAGGTCAAATAAAAACTGCAGATTAACTGAAAGCTCTCTTTTTGTATGAATTATCTCTAAAAACATCAAGTGCAAGCAAGATCTCTCTTCCAGTAGCCAGCTTTTGTTTACATGAATTATTTGGATTTTTTTTAATGTTCTCAACTTAATGGTTTCAAAGCAGCCTGTAACAACAGTACGCAACAGTACGCAAAATTTGATCAAATGTATCAGACCAGTAATTTGCATTTGTCATTGTTAGTATCTTTGTCTTCTCATTTTTAATAGGTGTTTTTGAGTTTCTTCTCAACAGAAAATTTTAATTGTTATAATTGTTCTGACTTCATTTGCAGCATCTGTTTTCAGTTTACTATAACAATACAAACAAGGGCATCACCTGCACAGTAAATCTATAAATACTCACAGCTACTATTTAACCTTTACAACATATGGACCCTGAAATAACACATGGGATTCTCTCACTGTCTAATTTCTCACATAAAGCATTTACTGTACAGTGATACAATGAATCATCTTGTTGGAGCATCGGTTTCTACATTAACTATTAACAAGTTCATGCTTTAACTCACAGCTGCTTTGTTGTTCACCGTGTACCTCTGTGAAGATAGAATATTACAGTTCTTTAAGAAAATGTTCATTAAAATGAATGAGTCAATAAAACAGGAGGGAAGGGATGAGACAAGTGAATGTTAATTTGCAATAATGAAGAATATTATTCAAAGCATCCAGAGCTTAAAATCCTCAATAATTCAGGAGTCTGCTCTCTTCTAATTCCATATTGATTTCTTGGCTTTCTCTGTTAAAGAGATAAAAGGCCAGAATGTATAATGAGAGCAGTGTTTCACTGTGTTCAAAGGCAAGCTCTGTTCACCTCCCAGTAACTTCCTTTAGTTCAGATCGCTTAATTGGATTAAATACTATGGCCTAAACGGTGTCACACTATCCTCAATGTGTCATCCCGTTCAAGTTACGCACAGTTTTCTAAAGCTGTAAATTGCCCCTCAAGTAGTGTTGCCACAGTACTAAAATTTTAGCAGTCAGTTCCAATACCAGTAAAATTTCACGGTACAATTTTGATAACACTGCAAAACTATTGTAAATGTTAATTTGTTTATTTTTTTTTTATTTTTTTTTTTTAAAGTGGCAGGGTTATTGCACATACACTGCAAGATCTACTACACAGATCTATTCTGGCATATCAGGGTTTTTTTGTCCTGGACATTGCTATTGCTATCACAAAATCAAACATTTCAGATTCACTTCAGCATCTTAATATGATTGTCACACTTAGCAGCATGGAAAATAACTTTCATTCAAATTATTAATGGGTTATGTACAGAAACCGAAGAAAGTTACAGGCTATAAAAAAACAAACAAAGAGTGCTCCCTTTATAATCAGTGAAGCTAATATCACTTCATGTCAGCCAAAGCACAAGTTCACTAAGTAAGTGACAACTCCCTTTATAATCAAAGCAATCTGTTTATACTCAGAAGTGTCCTTTGCAATTCAGAGACCTATTTCAAAGAAGCAGGTGGTGACATTTGCAATTATGCTGTTATTTGAGAAAATGGCACTCTTGCTCAGTTGCTTAGCTAACTAGATCCGTTATGAATATTAAAAACAAGAACTCACACTGAGACTTTTTGCCCAATATCTTGAATTTTGGGGGCATTTTTATTCATTTAGATGGCATTTTTACTCCAATCCCCTGTTAATTTCTATTTTTCGAGCGCAAGCGGAGGAACATTGAGAAGGATGCTACTGTCAATACTGTACAATGAATCCCTTATTTACATCCTGTTTTTAAAGTTTTTCCAGCATGCAGAGCTCGTATTGAGTGGATAGTAGTTGGAAAACAGAAATTCTTAATGCTCTTCACAGAGAACAAACACAAATATGCATGGGAGCATTTGAAAGCATGGATTGACCTGGTATGCTGCAGAAAGACTTGTTAATGTGGGGTGAAACGCAGAAACGTGGAGGGAGATGGATCCAAACTAATTAAGAGTTATTAACAAAAACAACAGAAACAAGAAGCAAAAACCAAGAACAGCCAAGGAAGAACAGGACCTGACAAGGAACACAGGAAACACTAGGGCTGCATACTTCCTTATTGTATATAGTAGTCGACAAAGAGTAGGTGCTGTTTGTCCTCTGATGACATACTATTTTCAGTGAGATTCTGAAGTGTGCATCACTTTACTATTCCATGAGGCCACAGGAGAGTATTTGTGAATGGCAGTGAAGTGGCGCAACTGACAATATAGGTCACATGACAATGACAACATTACAAATGTAGTACATCCAGATTAAATTCATACTACAAACATTTATATTATATAGAATATTTTTTTAATGGTTGCAAAGTAATTATTTACACAAAGGAAGTGCGTACGTCAGAGGATATGTGATTTTGGACACAGCCAAGGGCTTAAATACACAGGTCCCCTATCAAGGAGAATGAGGGAAACAAAAAAAACTACAGAGACAGGAAACAGAAAAGTCCTAAATGGCGCACAAAACAGGGTACATGTGACAATTACATTTTTAAAATTGAAATATCGACTTAGTACCAAGGTACCGGTACATTTGATTTTGAGATTTGACTTTTTGACCATTGTATAACAGGTCATAAATACAACAGGAGACTTGTGAGCTGAATGAATATGCTCCTTCAGGCAAATGTGGGAAGAACAGCTCCTTGAGGACTGAATTAGTCTTTCTGATATCTTAATCAATTTTGAAAGTTAAGAATAAGTAACAGAATTCTACTTTCATACTCGAAGAAAATAAATCAGGTTGGTTGCGGGCAATTGGGTGTCAGTGAGAACATTAATTTGCTTCTGAGTTTATCAGGTGCACACTTACACCACATCTATGCTTTTGATCTGCACTGCCACACAATATGCTCATAATGCAAGCTGTAAGATGAATAATCTATAACTTCGAGAGACCTTAAAGGTGCCATAGAATGCATTGATACAGTAGTTTAAATTGTTCTCTGATATCTACATAGAAGGTATGTAGCTAAGGTAAGGGCAAAAAATCTCCAGAAACGGTTTTACATGTCCATTTACAACCTTCAGATTTCTCCCTAGAATGAAACGGTCTGTTATTACCTTATTTGGCAGGGTCATGAATAATAATGAGCTCTGCTCTGATTGGCTGTTTCACAGTGCTGCAAGAAGGAAACACAGCGAGGAAAATATATATTTAAAAACTTTCTCTCCTAGTTATATCGTCGGGTAATTATACTGTATATAAAATGCGGGCATCAGGGTGCCGTTATTAATACGCGAGGCACTGAAACTGCGTTTGAACGATCGGTCGATCGCGTTATAGTTTCATTTTCAACATATGTGATCGCAGGAACTATGTTTATATTATGGAGCGGCAGTACTTTACCACACATTTTATAAGATCAGATGCTTGTCAGTGGTGCTTAGGATCTGTAAATCATTCGCCATCATCCTCATCTCTCCTTAGGTGAAATCTTATGTACTGCAATGTAACAGGCTACCGCTAGCAAGGAGCTAACATGTCCCTTTAGTGGCTCGCGTTATTTTAGTAGAACGCGTTATTTGCTTTCTGTGCCTTTCTGAATAAAGACACCATCCCATCCCTGCACTTCACACCCCCTGCACAGCCTGGAACATTACATGTATTTCCATGGTCTGCCATTTTCGCTGTTGTCTGCGCTTGTTTATTTACAATACCTGCAGAACTTCTGATGGTTCGGCTGGCGGCTGGCTTAGAACAAGGGCGGGTATATGCAAATGTTGGGGCCCTAGTGATCCCGACTGTTGCGTCACAGTCGGTGTTATGTTCTGATTCGCCTGTTTTTCAGTGGTCTTTTTTAATCACGAGATTTACATAAGGAGGAAACTATGGTGTTTGAGGCTTACTGTATGTCATTTCCATGTACAGAACT
Organism: Tor tambroides; assembly: GCA_021397915.2. NCBI lineage: Eukaryota > Metazoa > Chordata > Actinopteri > Cypriniformes > Cyprinidae > Tor > Tor tambroides. Next base: position 10,150 of record JAFVLL020025359.1, on the reverse strand, counting down.
GTTATTATATAACTATGCCAAGGTAAAGACAGTTTTTCATTCTATGGCACCTTTAATGTGGCAGGTGATCTTGCTCAGCCTGGAGGATTTGTTCACAAGTAGAAATATGTGTGTGGAGGTCTGTTGCAAGCCCATATAAATCATAACCTAGGGCAGAGTCAGAGCATTTGCATATAGGTAATGGAATATTCAAATGTGTCAGAGCACTTGTAGATGGAGCAGGTGAGTGTGTAATGATGACACAAAGCCCTGCGAGGAACAGAAGTGATTAATGAGGACTGAACGCAACTCACAGCAACCTTACGCGCACAGGCCAGAAAACTGGATCAAACTCACAGGTTAACGCTCAGTCAAGCAGCGGAGCAGAGACTTCTGCGGTCTTTACATTCCACAAGTGAGCGATGATAATGGCATCAGTCGATGTCTGCTCAGGGCATAAAACAAGAAGAAAAAACAGAGATAGGAGATCAAGAGGAGAAAACCTTCTGCTATGAAGGTGAGAGTAAGACACTGTAAAAACAACATTGAGATGTTTTGTCAGTTAACCTAAAAGGCTGCATTTATTTGATCAAAATTACATTAAAAACAGTAATATTGTGAAGTATTATTACAATTTAACATATATATGATCTATTTTAATGTACTGTAAAAAGTCCTGTGAAGGCAAAGTCATAACTCCAGTCTTCAGTCTCTAGTAAAAAAGTAATATATCTAAAATACATTTATTTCATACTAAGTGTAGTTCAAATTTATTAACATATTTACTGATAAATCACTGAAGACTTACCGATATAAAATTTTTAATGAAACTTTATTTGGAGTACTACTTGTGCACAATGCACACAATATTAAAACTAACATGTTTTTTAATGTAACTATTGATGAGGATTGTATGATCTTTGAATAATATCTGTCTTTAAATGCAAGATATTTAAAGTGTACCTTCTTTTTTTTTCTTCCGCACTATTAAAGTGCATTAAGCACAAAATTAGCTGTACCAACTTAGCAGACATTAAGAATACCAGTTTAGTATACCAACAGTGCAACTGCAAGGTATTTTTATTAAGTGCATAATATTTAAATGTATCTGTAGTATACTTAGCATGAAATAAATTTTAACATTTTAGTATATTTATTTTTCACTAGGGCTGTCATATAATCCTTCAGAAATCATTCTAATATGCAGATTTTCGTGCTCATTTAAGAAACAATTGAGAGAGATTTCTTATTACTATCAGTGTTAAAACTGTTGTGCTACTTTATTTTTGTGGAAACTGAGATACATTTTCTCAGGAGCCTTTGATGAATAGAAGGTTCAAAAGAAATATATAGTTCAGTCATGAAACTCTAGATGGCGCAAGCTGACGTGTTGTTAACCTAACTGATGATATTCAGAGAGTTAAACGACTTGGCACAAGCTGATTGGTTCATGCTGCATATGTAGCCAATGAGCTTACTGCCTTGCATTTATAAGGCTGGCTAGCATTCACTCGAGATTCCTGCAGCGCGCTTTCAGAGTTTCTCTGAAACCCTCCACCTTCCCCAGCTCCACCTGTATAGATCTGCTACGGGTTATTTTATATGCTATTTGGGCAGCAGCAGTATGTCTTAAATACTCACGGCACCATATCGCCATATGCATTGGCAGTAGCAAGTTCCTGTACTTGCTTGCAGCAGCAGCAATCTACAACTACAGCAATAACCAACAGCAGCAGCAATTCAGCAGTAGCGTAGCAGATATATTCCGCCAAGACCAAATACATTAACATTGTCATATCCATCACCATGCTAAAATCTTCAGAGAGTTGTCATGATTGAACAGCATTTATTTGAAATCCTTGGTAACATTATAAATATTTTTACCCTCACTTTTAATCAGTTGAATAAATGTATTAATTTTTTTTTTTATAAAGTCTTACTGACCACAGACCGTAGTGTATATCTCACAATTGCGAATATATTTCTCATAATTTCAACTTTGTATCTCACAATATGACTTTACTTCACAATTACCCATTTGATTTATTACTCTAAGGATGGAAAGTAGTATTTTGTTGTTACCAAATAGTAACTGTAATACTATTTATATACCATAGAACTGAATGACCATAATCATGTACCTCAGTATTTACATGGTACTTCAGAAAAGGTACTTCAAAGAACACCATGGTACAAAACATAGTATTACCATGGAGCCATGCTTAAGAAACTTGTCATTTCCAAAGTCAAGAGACACTTCTGATTACTGTCATTACTGTATGTGCAGTTATCTTACAACATAAAACCGATTTTCCAAGTCACTGCATTAGAATATGAATTACACTGCAATTAATAGATGAATAAAATCTTTTGAGATGAAAAAAGTTCATTGTATTGCGAAAACATACTGTACCTTTCAGAACTGCAAACTTTGCTTACTTAAACTTAGCTCAAAAAAGCATTACATCTACTTTTTTTTAGAGAAGTCATCGAATTTTGTATCCAGCAGGGTTCAATTACAACACTACCAACTCATTATAGTGTCTCTGCCAAACGGTGACAGCTGTCATGAAACTCTGACAAAACATCTAAATGTCTTAAAGTACAGCCTAGATACAAGCACACCTTGCTGCATTTACAGATCTTGCACTTTTCAAACTTCTGGAAACTTTCTGAAAGCACTGAAAAGAACAAATCACTCACATACTAGCCCATTCCCTGAATAAAAACTAGAAATATTTATTTACATAATATCTACGCTACATTAAGAGCCAAAAAATGAAAAGGGCTTGGCTAAGCTGCTTATATGCTTTATTGGCTAGCTTGATTAGACAATAATTAATTTTTACCAAGACGGCAGGTCTCTGCAGAGCATCTTAGTGGTTTTCCCTTTTAAAACTGTCGAGGATCTCCAGACAGCAATTTAGCCCTTTAGCTCTTATAGCCTCGCTGTCTGAGATATAACTGGAGTCAGTCGCTGGAGACACCAACATTAAAGCCCAGCTCTTCCAGAGAGTCTCATTGGCTGCCGGTGTACCAGCATGCAGATGAGGCCAGATGGCAGGAGGCCCTTGCTGAGGCCCTGTCAGGTGAGCACCAGAATTCTCAATGAGGGTGGAGAGGGACGAAACTGAGGGGGAGACAGGTACCGCTGCTGCCCAGCTCAACCAACCTGACAGTTCCAAGAGAAAAAAGCGCCTGCTGCCAGAGAGGATGTGGGGCCCTTGGACGATGCAGTGTGTCTCCCTCTATTTCGCCTCATGGCAGAGCTAACAGGGCATGACTGGAGAAGGTGTGTGTCAGAGACCTCCCCACGGCCCCATGAGCCAAGAATCCGGCTCTGATGAGTAAAGCTCGCCAAGGTGCCTTGTCAGTTCACTTCACCTGCTTTCAAGCAAATGCAGCTAACGATAAAGCAACAGATATTTCATAAGGGTCACTGATTACACAGAAAATTTTCTTCGCTTTTCTTCTCCAATATGACAAAGAAAAAAAATGCATTATAGCATTAATTCAAGTGTGCTTTGTTGTTCTGACAAAGAAAAAACCCTTAGGAGTTTTCTCTGATTTTCTTTTGTACCACAAGTATTATTATGGTGGTTATCAGTACATTTTAAGTGCATTAAGTACCTTAATGTATTAACATTATATCACTTAATGAAATATACTGTAAAGTTGTAAAATATATAGGAACCAATATGCCATCCTGCAATACATGAAACACTGTCACCAATGTTTACGGTGAATTATTAGCAACCACAGTTGCCAGATTTTTCACAGTAAATTTAACAGGATATTTTTTACAGTATGCATTAAAGCTGTCAGTTCAACTGGTGCCGTTCTTTTTAAAGGCTTGTAAATTCAGTGCCATTATGGTCATCAAATGGAATCACAAAAAAAAATAGCTTTTTCCAAATGGGTCTTCCCAAACACCTCACCTTATTGGTGATCCATTATTTGAATAAATCAAATGTCCTAACTGTTGAATTAAGGTAGATAATGTTTTCAATAATACAGTGTTACACAATGTTGAAGTGGATAGTTTATCCAAAAATGGGAAAAATTAATAAATCACCATCACTCTCATATCATTCCAAACCTGAATGACTATTTCTTTTGTGGAACAACCATCCTGTTTTTAGGTGTTTTAAAACAGATTTATTTGCATAACAGATACATGTTTGTATTTGTAGAAGTGAAATTACTTAATCGATCTGAATGTATAAGTAATACAAATCTAATCTGCTCTGAATGTATTTTTACCTCTGAACATGGAGTCTAGGGCACTGGTTCTTTATCCCTTGCTACAGATTTTGTCAGGGAATTTTCATTATCCAGGATTATTTAGACAGAGGTGACTGGCCTTTCATCCACCACCCTTGCAATTAATCGAAAAGATTTCAAAAGGCAGCGAGGCAGATCCCTTGATATAGCCATCCATTCTGTCTTAGCCAGCTAAGAAACTCTGCAACAGAGACAATGATTTAGTGGCTGTTCTTAAAGGAAAGGTCATAGCTTTCTGTATCACTGCAGTGGACCCCCCTGTAAATACCTCACAGCTTCAGCTCACACCAACCAAACTACCATGACTCATAGAGGTGCCTCATATTTCATTTTTCCCAAGCAAACAGGCTCGAGGGTGGGTGTGGGTGTTTACACCTTTCTTCACAATTCAGCTCGTAACTTGTAACTATCTGACAACAGGTACAGATGTTTGTAATGAACACAATAGTGTGCATTTTCAAAAAGTCATTATTCTTGTTTATTATTTGTCAACACTAAATAAAATAAAATAAAATAAAATAAAATGCATATATCATAAAGACACACTCAACCATTTCATAAACCATTAAAGCAGAACACTAAAGTAGAACACTAATATGTCAATTATCAACAACAACAACACTAATAATTGAAGACAAATAAATACAATTATGAAATAATAATAATAATAATAATGCAGACTTAGTAGGCATGTAAAAAAAAAAATACTGAGTGCATCTGATTCCTTAGTCCAAGGTTTCCTGTTACACTAGATCAACAGACATATAGGGCACTTTCTTCTCTAAAATATGACTGATGACAGCTATGCCTCTTAAAAGCAAGTGGAAATTGCCTACAGGATATTTTGTGTAGTTACCGATATTCATATTTTAGGCCCTTTGAGATCTCTTGTAGGTAAAGACATATCTGACATCAGAGGTGTGTGTAGTCCACAATTCAGGCCTCTTATCCATTTTCAAGTACCCAAGAGAATTTCTATCTCAATGCAAGGTAGAATCGATTAGTGTTTCTGGAGTGCCTATGAAAGTAGACTGGCATATGCTGGGTTTCTTGTGAACATGGGTACCATGGGATCAGAAAAAGGCTCTGAGGAGCACAGAAAATCGTATTGTCCCGTACAAGTGACAAGTGATGTGGTGCCCCATCAAGTACTACCACTGTTTGCATTTCATTCATGTTAAAGACAAAGGTAGATAATGGATGCACACAACTGGCTGATATTAAAAGTAGTGTATTAAATTATAGCCTTGTTCTTAATAATTTTGAAATGTGCGGCTCTTTAGATGTGGAACTGCACCTAAGCAATACAAAAGAATAAAAAGATTAATATAATAATTTATATAATATAATTCATAATACATTTTATATATATATATTCTGAAATATTTTTAATTTCATTTGATCATGAAGGTCTTAGATATAATGTTACGTAAAAACAAACAAAGAACAAATCCTTAGGTTCTGAGAAAACACAAGTGGTTTCAGTGTTTTTCTTGCAACACAAGGCTTCAGAGAGCACTTAAACTAAAAATGATCAATAGAGAAAATTGAGCAATTAAGGTCGTCCATGGTGGGTAACATACGTTCTCATGAAATGCCTGCGCTTGAATCAGTGACTCACAATTATAACAACACAGATTCTTGGAAAAAGAATGTAAAAAGTGCCCTTAAAAACTAACATAACATTTACATTTATTAATTTAACACACTTTTATTCAAATTGCCAAATAAGGAATGCTACAGCACAACTGAGACAGCAGTGCTGCAATCCAATATGCTTCAATTCACACATATTCAAAGACACAAATCTAAAAGCTAAAATTGTGTGCAACATATGCTTACATTTATCTCACCCAGTTATTTGGAACATTTATATCAATGTTCACATTGATGGATTTCGATATATTATGCAAGAATGCTTGCATCCATCCGCCTGCAGTGAGCTGATAGCCCCTCAACAAGAGCTGTCCGAAGATTGCAAAACTAGCTTTAAAATATGCCTGAATGCTGTATGAACTCAACATTATCTGAGGCCTCATTGCATGCTCTACTTCACAGACTCTGAAAGCTCCCAGTCAATCAATGTTCTTCCAGCCTAAACAGCCTTCAAAGGACAGTTTTCTGAGGGACATTTTAAAGTTTTCAAAGAAGGGCAAATATGTAGGACAGAGGTTATAAACATGTCTGTCCATCGGGCTTGCTGCGAGTTTAAAGAATTTCATACAAATTTCATACTTCTAACATCACTTTAATGGCTTCTACTGCAATAAATCCGACATACTACAGTATATTATTTAAAAAGGGTTCAGAAAAGGTGTCTCATAAGGGCTGATCCTAAAACTGTCTGCATTTATTGAACAAAGACTTTTTATGTTGCTCGAAAGAAGGGAATAAACCTAAAATTTGGTTTGAAGTAAATTCACTAAGCCACAGAAATCTCGACATCTTTACCTGTTAGGTTAAATGTTTTTTAAAGAAAAGCCACTATTTATTCATCAATGGGGGACCTGTTTAGAGCCGACTCAAATAAAATGCAATTTAAGCATAAAAACTGCAATGTGCTTGAACAGATCGATCAACTGCAGGGGAACCTTGAAAAAACAGTCAACATAAAACTGTTTTATGAATTCTGCTCATTGGGAATTGCTCACAAAATGAGAAAACTGACAGCAATGAACAACTAGCCGTTTACATCTCTTTTATTTTCTTACCACTTCAGTTTTCACTATCACAGAGCACAAAATAACTCTGTCCAGAGAGCACAAAATGAGATTATGAACCTTATGGGAAAAATGTGCCAGCATGTGCTGTGCCACACAATGAAACTGATTTAGTCTCCACCAACACATCATCCAAGTCAATACAAAGTCACTTTTGGCAAACGCAATACACAAAATGGCTTAATTCATGCAAATCATAACATTAATCTTTGGTGGTACAATTAATGCAATGTCATAAAACATATGAATTATTGTTTTACAGTATCTAATAGTCAACGTGGCACAAATTTGTGTGTGATTGGATAGTGCATAACTCACAAATCTCTCATGACAAATTTCTCACAATGTCCAGTTTAGTCAAGATTATGAGCCAGTATTTATCCAATATGATGGCAATCCCAGTGGTAATGGTCACTTTTTACCTTAAGTGTTAGAAAATGGCCACATATATTCTTGAATTGAAACGTAAATTCATCTGTAACTGTTTCGAGCTTTCTGACATCCATCTAAAATAAACCTATAATGAATACCAGTGTCTAGTTGCAAAACAAACCATTTAGTTAGAATTGTAAAAATGTTATGGTTTTCTTAACTTAAGGGGTTTGTGGCAACCAGTTTCAAGACCCTGCTAGGGCATCCAAATAGCTCACCACGTTAGGTTTGAACACAATCAACATGAGTCAGAAAAAAAAATGCAGAACATCTATTTAAAACTCACCATAGGGACCGGTGATCCAATCAGCAGTGTTCTGCCCTTTAAGATCCCTATCAGACAGGCAGATTCTCAGAAATCCAGACAGGCCAGCTCCTAATTCAAGCTTTATCTCAGCAAAAATATCAGTGTTCTCACCTCTCTGATTGCTGAAAATTATTAGTATCTTCTCACAGAGCTCACAAGTGAACAGAGACACCCATGTGCAGAATTCAAATGACTACTACATATGATTATGCTAGCAGAATATAGCAGATATATAAGGGGCTTTTGCACCACATAGTTCTAGGAACTAGCCAGCATGGTGGTTCCTAGTGTAGTCACCATTATTTATATAGCGTTTTTTACAAAGCAGATTGGGTTAAAGCAGCTTTACAGTATTTAGAGCTATACAGTATTTATACAGTATTGGTTCCTAAAGAACCAATTTCCCCCTCAGGCCGAATTCCTGGTTGGATTCGCACTGGCAGCGGGAACTCTGAAGCGGCCAACTGCGACGTCTTTATTCGCGGCATTTATCAGAGCTGTTTTTTGTTGTGTGTTGTGGGTTTCGTGATAACGGAGATGGAATGTAAACGCACAATTTACACAATTGAAAGAGCATGAAAATCTAAATCTCCTATGACAACTTGCAGTGTTACATATCACCGAGGCTGAGAAAAGAACAAAACACTGCAGGTACAGTAAATGCCGTTATTCCATTTTCGTGGAATAAATATTTTTACATGGCTTTTTAAAAATTCTGGGCAGCTGATGTTTCGTATGTGTTTGGCCAATCGATGTACACTTCCTATGGAACTTTTTTAGACCCTACTCTGAAGTAGGAGCTAAATTAGTTCCCCCAAATGGAGTTCCTAGAACTAAATACGTTCCTAGTTCCTGCAGTGCGAACATGCCAGAAAGCTGTAACTTCTGCCAATAGTTCTAGGAACTATGAAAAGGTTCCTCCAGTGCGAAAGCCCCAGACACAAAATCAAAAGTATTACAGAAATCCAAAGATGGAAATGTCAAAACACTGAGGTTCAAGATACTGAACCCAACTGAGGTTCAAGATACTCATCGGAATGTAATCAAAGACACAAATTTTTTCAAAGGTTGTTTTCCAAGCCAATAGTTGCATTTTAATTTTAGTGATTGAAATAAGACATCAATGAAATGATCCTTTCCATCAGACCATGTTTTTAAGCCCCCCCGACAATAATTTACTGCTCCTAAAGGTGTTTGTACCATTTCCAATGCAGACTATTTGGGCGCTTTTGGTTTCCACAACACAACAATTATCTTGAAACAGGCATTGCCATAGCAACAGTGACAGTTTTGGAGTGATACTGTGAGAGGAGGTTTGTTTTCAGGGGGTTGGGATGAGGTTGAGGGTCGCTGACATGGACACGGGTCTTATATGGTAAATGTCATGGGCAATAGCTGCACTAATAAGGGTTAGATATAGAATGGACCCTTCAAGCTTTTCCAGGAAGGGTATTGATTTTCCTGTGTGTAGCTGATGGGCAAGTTGTGGATCAGCAGCAGGAGACAATGACAGGCTGGAGCTCTAATGAGAGCAGGGCGTACACAGGAAATGATGACACAGAATGGCGGCTGGCAGAGTGCGTAGGATACCATATCTGATCCATGTCTGCTCTGCTCTTTTAATAGAGGGTTGAATAATGATTTGGGAAGACGGTTGGCAATTAAGAGAAGATAAGAAGAATAGAGGGGGAGGGAACACAGGATGCTTCCGATAGCTGTTGCTTGCGATCAATGTCTTGTTGGGATGCCTGTTCCATATCACTGGGTTGGCAGCGTTTGAGCAACTAAGTAGAAGGCTGTTAGGGCTTATTAGGACCATCTAAGTCCACAGGGTTCATAGTAGACAAAAGTTGGAAAAAAATATGGAAATTTTGGAAAAACATTTAGATGGCTTTAATGTAATAACAGGGTTATTATAGTTCACTAAAACTACATAGACATATATATGTAAAGAAAAAAAGTGACAAAAACGCACGACCAAATTTTTACTAAAATTTTAACTAAAATTAAAATGAAAAATATAGAAATAAAAATGATACTAAAATAACATCCAGCATTAAACTAAACTGTGACTGCATAAATATGATATTCTCAGGTCTCCTTTTTGTCTCCTCTGCATATGTATACCCAAGAGAAATAGACAGACATGCAGGATCAATTTTTGAAAAGTGTTTGTCAAACTGCTGTCACAACATATTTGCTTGTGAATATTTGCTTTATCATCAGTCTCTGAGACTGGCACTCCATTCTTGCCCTGTGACTTTTGAATGTCAGAATATTATGATATATGTGTCTGCTGTGCACAGGCATTGATCGGGCACAGTTAAACCAGAGCTATAGATCAAGCTTCAGCTTGTCCAGTGGCGAGTAATTGCTCTATATTGCCGATCTCCGATCAATAACCATCTAACATATATGAGCTGAAACC
>JAFVLL020025358.1:0-70077 GCA_021397915.2 Tor tambroides | reverse complement strand
TTCTCCATCGCCTTTCCCCCTCTCCCGCCAGGCTGTGAAGCCCTTGGCTCAAGGTGACCAGCAGCATCTGGGACAATTTGCAGCCCTGAAATGATTCTTCAGAGAAATGCAATGATATGAAGGCGTGACAGTGCAGGTGTGAGTAATTGTTTTATTGTGAGCGTGTCAGTAAATGTGTGCATTTTCTTTCCTCCTTCTGTACAGTCCTTTCCTTTGTTTCTCTTTCTTTCAATAATGGCACTGTGATAATACACTGTCAAGATGATTTTCAAAGTTATAAATAAAGATTATTGGGGGGGGGGGATACTATTTCAGTCCTTCTACTTCAAAATATCACATTTAAAGAAATAGTTCACCCAAGGAAAAAAAAAAAATAACGATCCAACTACATCATGGTGAGCATTACATCACTAAATAGATCCACTGCAGTGAATGGGTGCCGTCAGAATAAGAGTCCAAACTGCGGATAAAATAATCCACAATAATCCACAAGTAATCAATACTTCTCCAGTCTTGGGAAGCAAAAAGCTGCATGTTTGCAATAAACAAATCCACAATTAAGACATTTTTAACTTGCTGTTACTTCAGACTAAAATATCCTCTCAAGTCCTCTACCCATATTTCTTGCTCCAGTCGTCTTGTCTGAATCAGGAGAGAAATATGCAAAACCAAGGACCATTTACAAGCAAAAACAGCCCAAAACAGTTCTAAACAAATATATCATTGGATTTTGTTGTGAGAGCACAACAGGGCATGGATTTTTTCATAGGAGAAAGCAATATTATGGGTAGAGGACTCATATTTTAGCCAGAAGCAATGGTTTAATGTTAAAATGTCTCAATTATGGGTTTGTTTGTTTATTGCAAAAATTCAGCTTTTCACTTACAAGACTGGAGATGTGTTGATTATTAGTGGATTATTTGTGATGTTTTCATCAGCCGTTTGGATTCTTATTCTGACGACACCCATTCACTGCAGAGGATCCATTGGTGAGCAAATTATATCATGCTAAATTTCTCCAAATCTGTTCCAATGAAGAAACATCAAGTATCAGTCTTCTTGGATGACCTGAGAGTGAGTACATTTTCAGCATATTTTCATTTTGGGTGAACTATTTCTTTAATTTGTTACATGACGATTTGTGAAGTGAAGAATTTTCATTCATTTCTTTTACAGTGTAGTGTCTATGATAAAATCATAAAAACACCACTCTTATTATCACTTGAGTGGAAATAGATGCCCTGGGTGATTCCAAGAGGGCTGAACGGCAAACAAATCCTTAAAGTGATCAAACACATTCAAATGAACTTGTGAATTATTAATGTTTCGAAAACACGCGTCTGCCTAGTCATTCCATTGCATCTTTTTCATGGCTGGATGAGACCAAGCCCCCTTGACTTTTAAATGCATTTCATTTTTCACCACAGCTACCTGTGGCGTTGATATATTGCTGCTTATTTCTACCGGAGGACGATCCCTAGCCTCCCTTGATATTTTTATATGCATGTATTGAATCATTTATCAACTCGCAAGATCATTCAATAATATGCTTTTCAGGAACACAGAGAAATAAGACTTTGCTTGGATGATGATGATGATGATGATGATGGCTTTAGCCTGCCTCTCTTTTTTTATGAAAATGAAATGTGTGTCGTTCTGCAGCAGGCCTCTTTTTTGATGTCACAGAACTGGCAGAAACATTATGAAAGAAGTACAATTATCCTGTGGTACATAAATCTATCTGTGCACGCTGGCAGTATTGAAGATTAAATCACTGCTGCCGCACTATGAACTGTAATACGGCAATAACAAAGAAAAGCTTGTGATGAAAAAATGTAAAGTTTCTCGATGTTTAGATTCTCAAACGCTCCTCACTCGCCGCTTGAAAAGAAGGCTCCTTATCGGGAGATAACAAAAGCCTTACAGCATAATCACCCCAGCCTAGGTCACCTTGCGCGTTGCGAGAACGGCGTGCGGTGGAGACAGCCGACATAATGAAATCCTAGAGTAAAGGACACTTTTTGGTAACACGTCCTCCTGTATAATCACTCCACAGAGTTGCTTTAATGAGACTCTTATGACAACCTCAAATGAGCCTCAGGAGCTCATAAACATTCAGATATTGTAGCTTAAATCCCAAGTGAAGGAAGTGTGGTTTCTCATTTCCTTGTTTCTCTTCTTTTCCATCCGTTGCGCCATCCTTCTCTCGCTCTTTCACACTCTGGAGCATCGCAAGTTTATTTTGAGGCACAGACAGATTTCCTCGTGGGTATGTGAGGTTCAGTATGCAGGTCAAACAGACTTGATAGCAGTCGTCCAACACCAACAGCAAAACTGCCCTAAACCTGATCTTATGGGTGGCAGCAGACATTTTTTGGATATTATTAAAGTAATGCGTCTTTCCGTCGTGTCACAACTGCAAACAGCCAATCCCTGTTAAAAATATGCCATGGCTCTGCATATAAAAGGCAGTGTTCAAAGAGTTATATCCGTCAGCCATCTAAAGAAGACAGCGGTTACAAAGGACTAACTGATGGTCCTTTGTGATTTATTAAAGTGTGAAGATCCTTGATGATGCTAATATTAGAGTACTATTCAATTTGCGCTTCTTCAAAAGCCTGCTCACAGCAGAGAGAGAGAGAGCGAGAGGAGATTGGACATTGAACGAGAGACGGAAAGGGAACGTTAGAGCCTGAAAAATCCACTTATATAGCCCTGCTGTTAAAATAAAAATATCGGACACTATGTCTAAAGTGTTTACAAAATTCAGTATCATAGAGAATTACATAGTATATAATACCAAATGTACTTCAAAATGAACACTTCATATAGTTTAGTGTCTCTACTACAATCTATGAAGAAAAAATCTTTCATCCAGTCCAGTACATATAGCAATATATTGCATTTTGCAGACTAAGGAGATAAGAACGACTAATCATTTACAGTTCTACATGTCCATTCATTCCTTCATTCAAAATTTAGAATGGATTTGACTATTTCCTTAAATACTTCCCTTAATTATTACATTATTGCACTTTAAAATATAATAAAATATTAAATTAATTTTAAATAAAATAAATCATTAAATAACAAAATTAAAACCAGTAACATGGTTTGTGTTTCTGCTCAAGTTAAAGGCAAAGTCATTTTATTGGTCAGTAGAAGCTTGTAGGCCAAATAGTTTATAATTGGCACATGGAAGGACAAGATCACACCTCTGATTCCAGACTGGAAATTCTGCCCCATGTCATGGGCACAATAGGGCTGCTATGAACCACCCTGCTGCCTGGAACAGGCACTAGATGGTCATTCTGTAGGTGTGTGGGTGCCCTATACCCTCCATATACACTGTCACTGGGATGTCCAATGCAGGGGAAGATGTTGCATAATTCAGCAGGTCCATATGACAGTGGGCTCTGGTAGACTGGCAGCTCTGGGTAGGAGTAGGGTCTATGTACCAAACTGGACGCCCTTCTGACAGCTGCCACGTTGTGGAAAATCGCTTCTTTGTAGGAGGGAAGCCTTGTGGACTGGCTGTGTCTGAGCTTCTGACTTTTCCTGGAGTTTCGCCGGAAGGCGTGAAGGTAGTTGTGATCCATCGGTTGGGCGTAACACAGGGTGTTCCTCACCCTTCCATGTACGTCCACGCATGGGAACAGGTCAGGTATAGTTACTTGCGAGGATGCTGCGGCAGTGGGTCTGTCACCTGGGAACCGAACTCTGTCGGGGCCCCAAGTGGCTTTCAGGAACGAAGGTCTGCGATGAAGCTTCCTTTTCCCTATCAGAGGTATGTCATCGAATGTGGGGTTGAAGTACGTTTTGACGCAGGAATTACAAGCTGTGTCCGCGGCTGCAAAAGGATTTTCACTGAAGGATGAGGACAGGTGGTTTTCAGCAAAACTGTTTGCTTCGTTATGACATGTTGATTGGTCTTTATAATCGTGAAGCCCCCTCAGATCCATGGACTCCACGATGAGATTCTGGGGTCTCTTTTTCCGCCTGACGGCATCTGAGAAGTCGCTGTGACAAGGCTTGTGGTGTTCGGTGTAGATGTCTCTATAAGGAACAAAGGAAGAACCAGGACGGGCCAGGTCAGATGGAGGATCATGCATGGCTAGATGAGGTGTGCTCAGACTGGATACAGGAAGCATACCGTCATAGAGACCCCTAGTCCTGGCAGGAAGCGTGTAGCGAAGTGGAGTGGGCCGTGTTAAGACTCTATGGTTCATCATTGGAGGTGGGCTAGTGGTTTTGGTGTGTTGCGTGAAAGGTGGAGTTATGGAACGCTGCATGTGAGGTATGTGGTTCTCCGTGATGTTAGTAATATAAGAGAAGTGACCAGGAACTTTTTCAGTTGTGGTCACCAGTGGGATACGTGCTGGCAGGCTGCCGCTGTGTCGGCTCCAGTTCTCAATGGTTTTGGTGGCGTTATCCAATGAGTTTTCCACTTTGGCTGAGGAGACAATGTCCTTGGCTGTCTGCAGCATTTTCAGCATGTTGGCCTGGGCGTAATTGGCCGTGATATCTGGATTCTGTATGCTGGTAGATCTGCCAATATCTTCTACGCCATTAAAGCAGCTGTATATGCCCTGAAATTTAAAGCATTATAATGTTCAGTGAACAGTGATTGTGGATTCCTACAGTGAAATGTTATTTTGTGGGCATTTCGTTGAATTCATTCATGTCACTGCAGTATTTTTCTCCATTATAATGATTAATATAACAGATGATGTTTTTGTGAGAGAAAGATCAGTTCAGTGTTTCATGTCATTGTTTAATGTGCTTCCTTATGGTGAATTATTTGATGATTTTTATTAGAATAATGTGCTTATACTTAATTTACCTAAACATAACAAATAGCTTAAATGCAACAGACATGCATTATGAATTAGGGCCAGGTAAAAATATTTTACCAGTATAAAATGCCAGTGTTGCACAATTTCATAAAACAAATGACTCTAATAAATCAGTTATTTTAATGAGTAGTTTAAAAAACAAGTTTAAATCAGTCTGAAACACTGCCCTACATAATTTGCAGCATTTACAGAGAGAGAATTTCTTTCTATCAGACAACATAAAAAAAAGAAACATTTCATCTTATTATCAATGTTTGATGAAAAGAAAGTTAAAAGTTAGCTTTTGTAACATTATAAATGTCTATTGCTTCTATTAATCAATTTAATGCATCCTTGTTGAATAAAAAAGTATTTTGAAAAAAAAAAATACTTAGAACTTTTAAATGGTAGTGTATGTAAGCAAAATGGAGATATACTCCAATTAACTGAAATCAAATCTTTATTAATAGAATCTTTATTAATACCCAGCCCTAATTATCATTGCATTGTCTAAATCTAAAAAAAAAACTGTATTGAAA
Source organism: Tor tambroides (assembly GCA_021397915.2). Taxonomy (NCBI): domain Eukaryota; kingdom Metazoa; phylum Chordata; class Actinopteri; order Cypriniformes; family Cyprinidae; genus Tor; species Tor tambroides. Next base: position 64,703 of record JAFVLL020025358.1, on the reverse strand, counting down.
TGTAAATCAGCAATGCAATCTTACCCTGCTAATGGCCAGCAGGAAGTCTAAGTGATCAGACTTGTGGACAGAGTGCCTCAGTTTCCAGTAAAGTAAATGTTCCCAAGCAAAGACCAGCAGGCTGAGGCCCATGGCCACGAGCAACATGTAAAAAACACCTGCCATGTTGTCTATGTCTAGTTTGGAGCTCATGACCTCATTTTTCTCATTCTGGCATATTCCAGACAGCCATACTGTCTCCAGTCTCTGTGTGTCCCCTGTATGAAAGGAAACAGGGTCAGGAACAATGCCAGAAACAGCGGCAGTCAAAGACTACTCTACTATGACAGAAACAAGTGGATACTGTAAGAACCACATATGTGCTCTGCTCCAAAACCTAGTAAGCTGCTTACCTAGACATCACTTTGTGTTGGCTGTTCCAAAAAATAGCTAACTATGTTTGGGCAATATTGCATGAAGCATTGTGTTAAATGTGGAAAAAAAAAAAAAAAATAATAATAAAATTTAATAAATAAATACTATTAAATTCAATTCAATACCAAAAAAAAAAAAAAGTGCACTAGGCAGCAAGGTAGCTCTTTAGGTTTTAAAACAGAGTCCGTTTCTACTGTTCAGTGGAGGCTCTTTTTTGTCTGTAGCTTGCATTGACATTTCATACGTAACCTCTCAATTCTCAGCACATTGAGTTTTTTTACAGTAAGATGGGAATGTGATAGCTTCCATGCTGGGGCAGAAGATATTAAGTGTGGACCAGTTCCGGTCCCCCAAGTGCAATTTACCATCTCCCAGGAACTGGAGGAGAGCCAGGTCTATGGGGCGCTTCCAGCGGGAGTCCTTCTGCAGAGCAATGCCGTAGCCTGTGGTAGCAAACACCTTCCCACTACCAATGGTGACCAGCTTGCAGCCCTCGTCCTTGCCAGCCATATAATTAAGAACTGCTGCATCATATATGAAGGCGTCCAACTTCCTACACAGAGGACAGAAATGAGCCCAAGGCAAATGGCTTAATAGTTACACGTAATTATGTCAAGTAAATAATTAGAGCTTGTTAATTTATACTCCTTTTTTCCTTGACAAATGGTGAACGATACATTATTTATGCTTAGCTGTTTCCCACCAGTGTTTCACTGACCTTAGATCTCAAACAAAATTGTTTCTAAATGATGCCTATAATGACCATTGGAATAAATCTCATTACAGTCTATTAACCAAACATTTCACTAACATAAAAGGACCATGTGTTTGGACTATGGTAATATCATGTTTTTCTTTGAAGCATCTTGAAATACTACGTAAATGGTACCACCGTAACAACTTTTTTTTAGCGAATTCTTCCACACAACCTCACACACATAAAGTATTATTGATTAAGCCCACCCTGTCTTAAGGCTGTTGAGAGCTTCTTCCACTCCCTTCTGGTTGTATTTTATCATGTGGGTGTGCATGTCAGGGTAATTGCTTCGAATGTTCCTCTCTGTGCTGCCATTTGGGACCGTCCCGAAGCGAAAAGGAGGATAATGTTCCTGGGGTTTTTGAAACTGAAACAAAAAGGAATAGATGGCATTTTAGTTGTTTAGCTGAGGCAGGTTGCGGCTTAAACTTGATAGTGTAGATCAACACAGATTACATGGACTTTACACAGAATCACCTACTGCCTGGGTGGTAGTGACCTTGGGGAAGGATATCAAAAGTATTGCTCTTATATTTTTCTCCTCACTGATTCATGCATTTGGACAGTTGGCAATAATTCACTCATATTTATGCACATTAGACTGAATAAGGGATAAAGTAATTTGCACTAAGTGACTAAATTAAACAATACTGCTATTTGTTTAGTCAAAGCTTCTCAAATTTTTGCCTACAATGCATGAGATTAAGGAGTCAGGAGGCAGGATGTTCAACAACACAGAAATATGCATTCTATAACACTACTATATTATGTTGCTTCCAGCATCTATTAGCATGGCTCCAAGCACTTATGTTTGTGTGTTTTTTTTTTGTGTGTTCTATGAACAATTAATCTGTTGTTGCTCTTCCCTGAGGTCCAATTCATAACTCAGTTACATAATTTTATGGATTTCTGTTGCTTATAGTGTTTTCTTATGAAAAACAATGAACAAAAATGTTAGTGATCCTGAGATTATCTTTGAGACATCAGTGGCAGGGAACTTTGAAAGGTCCCAATTTACTGATTTTAATCAAGCTTTTGTCTTGATGCTGAATTTTCTTCATTCTTCGACAAAAATGAATCACTTGGCTTATGAACAATTTAGCCCCTGAATAAAAAGTTGACAAATTATCACAGTATGACATTTCAGGTTCAGTTTCATTTTAAAATCTGGTTTAATATTTAACATACTAAATATGGATACTAGGTGTAACCAGGCCTTTCCTTTCAACTTTCTTTCTTTTTTTGTATTTTTTGGCCATATTTGCTGTTACACACATAGAACACATCAAAAGGTATCCAAATACAGCATCAGTGTCATACAGCTCATTTATAATTACATAACACTTACCTTTTTGTCACTAAGTCCAGACACAGTGTCAATGTACTGCTCTTGGATCATGAAGGCAGCTAAATTGGCTGTGTAGCTTGCGAGGAAAATGACAGCAAAAAAAGCCCAGACCAGGACCATAATTTTGCTGGTTGTGCCTTTGGGGTTTTCAATAGGAACAGAGTTGTTGAAGACGATTCCCCACAGGAGCCAGACAGACTTCCCAATGGTGAAGGTTGGACCCCCAGGGGCTATAAGAGAGGTACATTGAATGTAATTATAATAATTAATATGAATATAAAATAATATGATGAAATTATATATAATGAAAAGTTTACAGCAACAATACAATAAAACAAAGGTGAGAGAACAAAAGATTTCTATTTATCTAAATGCTGTTCGTTTGAACTTTCTATTCATCAAAGAATCCTAAATAAAAATATCACAGATTCCACAAAAAAAAGCAACACAACTGTTTTCAACATTGATTACAAGAAATGTTTCTTAAGCACCAAATCAGCATATTAGGATGATTTATATAATGCACATGTACTTCCTATATAACAGATGTTCTGTCTCTTTTGACTGAATTGGTCACAGATCAGTCCACATCGGCAAACTTTCTTTTCTAGTTCCACCCTGACATCAGTTCTTAATGTGGTTCTTGTGTCTCACACACAACCACAGAAAAGCCAAGCAATCAATCAAAGTCAAATTAGCAAAGCGACAAACGTTAATTAAACCTCCGAAAAATGACCTTTTACACTATGAGACAAGTACACAACCTGTCAGCTCGGTTTATGTGGATTGATTAGGCTGCTTCCACCGCTATTCTTCCTCTCCTAGAGCTTTGTGTCTGATAGAGAGAATACTGTTTGAAAAACCAAGGCTGACCTTTGGCACTGACAAGGCTCCGGTTGTAGCCAACAGGGCTGAAGTACTCAAACACGAACACGGTGACTGCCACAACAGTCAGGCACATTACAAACATCATAACCCACACGGCTGGACTGTAAGGCTCTGCAAGACAGAGAGAAAGACACGTTTCAGTTCACAGAAGTCGAAATACAAAAATGATCTAATTAACTGACTAAGATCTTGTACATAACTTCTAACTTGTTTTTGTTTGTGAAGTAAATGCTGTACAGTTAGCATATAATGAACAAATTAGCAGTTTCGCAGTGTCAAAATGCCTTTCTTTGTGTGCAGAGTTTGTGATTCATTAGAAAATGTTTTCCCTGTCTAGGATTTATTCTCAATTTATTAAAAAATCACATTCTAATCAAAACCACCTCTGGTAATAAATATTTAACACTGCCTGCAAGCATCTCTCATAGTCTATGTGAAGGTGGTCTTTGAAATAGATGGCTAATGATGACTTCTCACCCAGGAAGGCAGAAGGTGAAACTGTTCCATTGCTTCTGGCCACCATAACACTAATCCCAGTCTCCACGAACGGCACTGAAAAGTCAACGATCTCTGACCGCTCCTCATTGATGGTAAGCGAGCCAATTGCCATATCTGCACGCTTGTAGAAGACCTTGAACAAGGAGAAAGTGAGTGAAAACTTTAGGCAGTCATCAGTGGCATACCAAAATACTGGGGGCCTCCCACAATTTGGTTACACATTCAATGGAGAACTTACTTCTAAAGTACTTTTGTCACTTTTCGGCAGGGAACAATAAAGCTGTATGCCACAAGGCAACGTTAACATGGCGGATAGTATGGAAGGATGCATTAAACTGATCAAAAGACTTACATTATAAAAAAAAGTTTGAACTTTCTATTGATCAAAGTATTAAGCAGCACAACTTTTTGATATTAATAAGAAATGTTATTTGAGCACCAAATCAGCATATTATGTTGCATATAATGTTTTTATTAGAAGGATCATTGGATACTGAAGACAGGGATAATGGTTGCTGAATTCAGCTTTGCCATCAAAAGAATAAATTACATTTTAAAATATATTCAAATGGAAAATATTTAATTTTAAACTTAATAATAGTACTGTATTTCTTATTTTATAATATAACTGTTTTTACTGTATATTTGATCAAATAGATACAGCAAGAGGCTTCTTTCAAAAATATTTTTACCAACCCCAAACGTTTGAATGGTAGTGTATAATACATACATGTATGTAATGTATACTGGCTCATAAGAGTGAAAAGGACCTCTGTCTTATATGGGTGTCTTGTACATCAGTGTCAGCCATGTCAATACCCACAATAAACAAGACGGTTGCTATAATAGCCACTGGTTTCCAGATTCCAATTTCTTCAAGGAATAGAAATGGACACGAACCACTAGCCCTGTCATCACACAACTAGTAACATCGCAAATCAGTGTTGACAGATTTGTTTTGCCGTCACCTGCAATCAGCCTCATAAACGAAAATTCCTTATATCACACATGTCAGTCCAGAATTACTATGTAGCTATTATATAATCATTATTTATCTCACTTAATGATCTATTTCTCTCGCGGCGTGAAAAGCATTTAAGCCTTGTATGTGGAGCGAGGGTTTGCTATCTTTAAACTCATCAGCGTGTGAGCAGATGCAGGTGATGAGAACCGATGAAGTGATCAGCAGCTGTGGAAGACACTTAACCACCGGATTAAGTGACACTACACGCAGCAGGTGGTCACAGGATGAAATGTGTCAAGATCGCATTTTAAAGCCAGTTATGCTCCATGAATGCCCTTAACAACTTTAGCTGCAATAATTGCAGGTTTCAGAGAAAGAAAACAGGGTGTGAGTAATGTTAGGAAAAGCACGTTGACACTGTCATAGGAAGCCGATTTATTTTTCGTATCACGCTGTAAACTGTTTTATTTTTATATTCTCAGATGTTAATTTAGCTCATTTCCCATGAGCTCTGAACTGTTGACATGTTTGAAGTGTGAGTGCGTTTATGTGAGAAAAAGAGAGAGAGAGAAAATGTGCCATTTCATACCTCTCCAATCATCCCATTCCAGATGCCACGGACCATCTTGCCATGTTTCCCATTTGTGACCAGATAAAGGTCGTATGAAAACTTGATGGTGCGTGAGAGCTTCTTTAGGATGTCTATGCAGAAACCTTTGCAGCAGAGTTTGGTGTAAGGCTCAGTGTGACCTGTTATACTGCACATACGAAAAAAACAAAAAAACAAAACATTTATTACGACTTGTAAATGAAGCCAAATGATAGCTTTATGTCTCAAAATTTGCACACAAATCATATGGACCCTTTTTATGTTGCTACTGTTATGCTTCTGCATCCTTTTTGAAGCTTGCACTCTTTAGTCCATGTTCTTTGTAACCTTGTTCTTTGTTTTAGGTGATTATTCCTTTAACCCAATATGGAACCATGGTTAAAAAGGTTAAGTCTCACATGCTTCCATTCAACATTTGGTGAAGAGGATCAAAGCTTATGGTTCTAGGGCAAAACATATGGTGTGACACACATCTGAAAGAAAGATTATGACAGAAAGGCTAATTAATTACAAGTAGAATAGCCTAATACAGACATGAATACGGAAAGAGGAAATGATCTGTGCTGCCAAAAGAGGATATTAAGAACATCAGAATACTTCATATACAAAGGTAAAATGCTATCTATAGTATTGCACATCTGAGGACTTTTCTCTTACTGACCTGAGGAGTTTACATAATTATGTTGACCTTATATCCTTAAGCACATATTTATCTAATCTTATTCCCACCACAGGATAAAAAAAGGAATTGTGACTTTTTATCTCACAGTTCAGACTTTTTCCTTGCAAAACTTTGAGATATAATCTCAGATGTGCAAGTTCTTATCTTACAGTTTTGAGTTTATACGTCACAATTCTGAGTTGAGTACAAAATTGTGAGAGATAAACTCAGAACTGTGAGTTAATATCTTGCTATTCTTAGAAATAAGCTTCTATTCATAATAGATATATAAAGACTCAAAAAGCAAATAAACAATGGCTCTCCTCCACAAACGGCTGTAGTTTAAAAACCTGTAGCCCAGAATCTATAGAAATGGCGTCTTCAAATGCTTGAAACAAAGCGATGGCCTCCATTAACCGTTAGATGCTGGAGGCACTCAGCAGAGAAACTCTGAGAGCAATAATGATACATCACCTCTAACCTCCCCCAGACCTCCAGCGTAATGAGCTGTACGGGGAGTGGACTTGGGGTGGAGGGCCGGCAATGCAGGGTGTGCGGCACTGGCAGCAACCATAACAAAGAAAGACAAATGAAGTGTTTGGAAAGATGAGAGTCTCCCTCTGCAAGCGGTCTGGACGTAACATAAACAAGCCTGTCTCTGTTCTAGTCTGTCTCACCACCTGCAAACGGTGCTGGCACTTTGGGTTAAGTGGGCTGTGAATTGAGGATGAGCTGTTTAATCAGTCAAACACATACACAGACATAAAGCACAAGGGACAGAGATGAAGAGAAAGTTGGTGTCAAAGAGCAGCAGTCTGTTTCCTGGCATAATGGACACAGGCACATGAACACACTTGGTGCCTAGGGAGTGCCAATCAATTATTTCTCCTTTAAACAAAGTTAATTGCAGTACAGTACATTGAGTAATATGGATCTCTGTTATCATTGGCGTATAGTCAGTTATTGTGAAACCACCGCAGCTGGATGAGACAGTGGCTTGACCTATCTATTGCAGAAATGGGTGTAGCACATCGATCCGGTTGTAGTGGACTAATGCATTTCATATCCAAACAAAGCGCTGCATTAGTGCCACAGTCTGCTGACCTTGATATATACGTGGCATCATAAATGCCAGTGACTGCACTGGATGCTCTAGTGGTGCTGACTTTAGAAAGAATATACCATATATAGTGGAGAACTAGTTCACACTATCGATTAGAAGTTTGGGGTGAGTAAGAAAAGTATATTTTGCTCACCAAGGCTGCTTTTATTACAAAAATACAGTAAAAACTATTAGTAATATTGTTGCATTTTATTACAATTTAAAAGAACTGTTTTCTATTTTAATATATTTTGAAATGTAATTTATTCCTGTGATGGCAAAGCAGCCAATATTTCAGTGTCACATGATCCTTCAGAAATCTAATATGCTAATTTGGTGCTCAAGAAACATTTTGTATTATTAATGTTAAAAACATTTGTGCGCTTTAATATTTTTGTAGAAACCGTAATACTTTTTTCAGGATGTGAAAAAGTTAATTCCTTGCTAAATAAAAGTTTTTTTTTTTTTTTTTTAGCAATTTAGTATAGGGACCAATTCTTACTATTAACTAGTTGCTTATTAGCATGCCTATCATTAACATACTGGCTGTTTATTAGTACTTATAAAACAAATTCTGCATGACCATATTCCATCCCTAATCATATACTTAACAACTATTTTACAAACTATTAATAAGCAGCAAATTAGGAGTTTTTGAGGCAAAAGTCATAGTTAATTGTTTGTTAATAGCAAGAACTGGACCTTAAAATAAAGTGGGACCAAAAAATCTTACTGACCCCAAACTTTTAGTGTGTGTATATACAGTATATAGACTTGATATTTAAATTGATGAATTACAAATAAATTATAATTATAGTCTATTATACTAAAGTTTATGAAATAGAACAAATGAAAAGGGTAACATTAAACTGCCACCAGAAATTATAATTGATATATTCTATAAAACAACAGCATTATTAAACAATGTGATCTGCTGATCAACAAGCTGAATCTTGTCTTAATGTATGGCAGTGACACATTAGGACAAAATGTTGAAATTTAAGCTTAGAGAGAGTGTTTGAAACCAACATACAAAGCCACTGCTAGAGAAAACCTGTGTTTGTGCAAGGTTACTGAGATAAACTGTTTGTGGCAACAAACCCTGGTCTCCCCAACCATATTTTGGCATATATACTTTATGCCAAATCCAGTGACTAATTAACATATGTAAAACACATTTGTAGACAAGAATTGGGACTCATTATATAATAAGCTCATAAATTCACTCACTCATGAAATGCCTATTGTTACCTCAAGTCCAATTAAAAGCAGTTGTCACACTTTCCAGAACTTCCTGAACACCACTGCCAATTAGCATGAAGGTGTGTGATGGGCCCACAGCAGAACGTCACCATTATGGTTATTGATCATTGTTTCCCCCTCAGCCATCACACGCTCCCCAAGGGGTGATTACTCTGCTTTATGATTTATTTACACTCTCTCCCCTCAGCATGGAGCCATAATGAGCCTGTCATCTCTCTCTCTCTGGGCACGACACACTCCTCACTCACCATGTGTTACCTCCAGAGCTGCACAATTCACTGAACCTGCTTTCGTTCACCTGAGGGAACCAAAGACAAAACTTTTCGAATTACACTATTTAATGTCACGCCAGAAATCCACTGACAGAAGAAAGGGGAATTGCCTTTGATCAAGGAGTCACAGATTTTAAAATTGGTGCAAGTTTATGTCAAAGGGTGAGGTTGAGGGATTAATTGCTGGAATGAGCAAAACAATTCCTAATAATAGGTTTGGGGTCTTCAATCCAGTGAGCTTCTGTTTAAATCATTAAGCCCTCTGGTAAATGAAGATGAGACTGGTGGCATTCATAAGCGCACTAAAATTTAGTAGCCGAGTTTGGAAGCCTCCAAGGTGCTTAAGTTGGGTCTCATTTCCATTTTTAGAAACACTAAAAAAATCCTAGTGAGTAAGACTTTTTAACAAGCTTTTGCTCTAAGGTGATGTTCTCATGAACAAACAGGACTCAGTTATATCTATACAAATGACATAAATTACCCTTTTAAGTGAGCTTATTGACTCAATGATCCAATCATACCATTTCTCAAGCTTTGTCATCATTTTTGGAGTATAATAACTGTTTATGAATAAGAACTGCATTAAGATTCTTAACTTTCTTTTCAGTGAACTACGCCTTTAAATAATACTCTTGTAAGGTAATTAGCTGCAGCTTGAACTCTCTACAAGCTCGCAGATGCAACACCCCAATAAAGTGTGTAATAAGCTTGCTGGACTGTAACAAGTTGCATATGCTAAGTGACTCTCACAGCATATTGCTAAATGGGGATGTTTGCCAATTTTGTGTAGGCTTTATTAGACTTTTCTTTTTAATTAGCAGACTCTGTTTTTTCTTGTTTTCTAATATCAGAAAAAGATGGCAAATACATAATACTGAACGTTAGATGTTTTTACCTAAAGTTTAGTAAAACTCTTTCTCGGTTTCAGATGTTCTTGTTTGTGTTTGTAGGGTGACTCATTCTAGAAAGTGTAAAGGTTGCTGTCGCTTATTTTTATAATTATTAATGGGTACCTATTATCGCTGTAGTGGGTACAATCCATCCAGTGGACACTCTTTATTGCTCCCCTTAATAAGAGACCATTCATTTTTAGGATCAATGTAATCAAATTAGTACGTTTGCATGTGCAGCAGAGAGAGGATGATCTAATGTGGAGCCTGTGCTCTTTATGAAATTTACTGGTCTCATAAACAAGCCCTTTGAGGAATATCTTCATAAACAACAGCCACAGATGTTGACCTTTTGAAGTCACATTCACAGATGTACCTTTCAGTCCTGTTGGACTGCCGACGACACGGTACAGTATTGCGCACACAAGTGCCTGTGGCAGGATCAACGCTCTCCACGATGACAAAAGGCCTCTCCTCCAGCGTGGCCACAGTCAGGTGGCGGTTGTCAGACACGGGCTCCAGGAAGCTGCCAAAACGGGGCCATACAGGGTAACGCATCTGCAGAATCCCTCCCTCGTAGTTTCCTACCTGTGGAGGGATTCAGAAGAGGTTTAAATGTGGATTAAACCTTACGAACAGCAAACAAAGCAATGGTGTTCTTCATTGACTTCTATTGTTTTTATACTGAGCTAATTATATTTTCTATCCCTTAAAGCTAAAGCAAACCTTGCATTTTTAGATTTCCATTAACCCTGTATAGCCTGACATATGAAATAATAGTCTACCCTTTTTAATGGAAAAGTTTATTGAATCTTTAGAGAAAATATTTTTTTCAAAATCTTGAATATTGAATATCATATTTTATACATCAGGCTTTTACGGCTTATATCATCTAAAATATGGAGCTCCTACTAGAGGAGAAAAAAACACCTCAATTTCATTTAGAGTCCAAAGTTGAGAAAAATATGCAATTTGCAGTTGTTGATATTTATATGGCCAAAAAGTAAGATGAAATTCGGAGCTTATGATGTAAATCAATGATATATTTATAACAGCATAGCAGACTACTTGCATAAAATGCACATAAATATCATTTTTCACAATATGCCTTAGTAAGAATATATTTAAATGCTTAGTTTTATATTTAAAGCCCCGTAGTTTTTTTTTTTTGTGAACATTTTTTGAACATTTTACTAAAAAAAGTCTAAACTATCAATCAGACAACAGAAGGCATGGAGGGTTTTTCAGCAAGGATTGATCATGTTGATATTTTAGAAGACATTTGCTTGGTTTTATAGGGTTAAGACACAATGTTTGTCATTTCAGTTTTCTATTTCATCCTTGTAAAGACCTTTTGAGAGGCAAAACCACAGACAAACATTCAAGTGAACGACAGGAGTGATAAAGGAAAATGTTCTAAAGTCCAATTCATGGCGTCTTCCTCAGGGGTATGTTGTATTTTTCATCCGCTCTTTAATACGATACGTTATTCGTTTGTTGCACCATCAGCATGATGTACAATCAAATATCCCAAAGCGTTCTTATGTTATTCTCTTTTATTGCTCTTATTGTTTAGGTTTTTCCTCTGAACTTGGAATGAATTTGTAATAATGGTTAGAATTTATACTACTCCAGTAATGAAGGTGTTGGACAAAGCCGTAAATCTCCCAGGGCTCAGAGGCTCACGGGGAATCTTTACAGAGCTGTTTGTAGACTGTGGAAAAGCCCTATTATCCAGAGAGAGCTCAACCCACTGGTCCAGCTTAGCTTAAAAGAGACTATGGAGAGCTGGTTGCAGAGATGCCTCTGCTAAAATTTCCCAGGGATTCATGCATCACATCCAAATACCAAAGGGGGAAGAAGTACAGATCTGCTGTCCGTCCCTGGGACCCTGTTTTGAAAGAAGAACATACACTCTTAAAATCTAAAAGCTGCAGTCCATTAGCTGGTGTTGTTATTACCTGACTACTTCTTGAATGTGTGACCCCAGCCGCTCTATTTGAGCAAATAGTTTAGCATCTTTATTCCCAAGCCATTTTTGCATCATGCTTTTTAGAAAAACGTAAAAGGGCCAAAAAAAGTGTGTCCACCGCTGCATATCCTTTTACGACAAAAGACAGGAAAGTGTTGCCACTAATTGTGCAGCAGCTGTTTGACAGCCTTTCCCAAATGCAGCAGAGGCTTTTCGGATTGGGAATTGTAATCCATGTTTGGTTATGGTATTAGCTGTGAGGGGAAGTGAGCGTGATAAGCCTCGGCAACAGGGATTTATTGAAGAATCATTCATAAACTTCAGCAGAACAAATAGATTCAATCTCCGGACTCCAGGTGTGAATAACATGACAGCCTGGTGGCACATTACATCTGATCATTAGCAATGACGACGAGAGCACTAAAGAACATTTTATTTGCACATTAAATGAGGGTGTTCTGAAACTGTTCTTTATATGTCAAGAATGAATCCAGACAAAGCCCAGTAGTTATTTCTGCCTGTTTTAGTGAGCAATTTCAGCCTGAAATAGGCTGTGTAGTGAAAGTGAGAGGTATAGTAATTCAGCAGAATATAATGGCTGTAATAGCAGGGTATTCTATTCTTGTTCTAAGGCGCAAACCAGATTTCGGTCGGAGTAGATATCTGTTATTTGGAATAGCCTATTTCGTTTTACAGCTGCCTAGCACACCTGGGATGCTTCAACAGAGATTTTCAAAAGCCAATGTCTGTCCAAACACTAAACCAAGTCATCATGTACTTAAACTACAACAGCATTTTGTAGATTGCAGTGATTCTCAACTGGCAAGTCGCAACCGAAAATGGATCACAGGTCTGTTCTGAAAGGTTACAGAGTGTAGGGATGGACGATTTTGAATTGTGAAGATGCCCACATTCTACTTTTCAAAGGAATCATAGAGATCATGACCAAATGTGTGCTATTTATGAATATAATTGACAGGACTTTGTAAAGTTAACACATGAAGAAACATGTTTGAAAGCAAAGAGTGTGATGTGCTTGATATTAAAATGATTTATTAAAAAGCACAATAAACCATGAAAGAGAACTGAATCTTGACTTTGAGATGGAGTGGAATGCGAATACTCAAAGTACTATTAGCTTGAATAAAAATCAATGTATATTTTGTTCATGCAGTGTATTTTACATTTGATTAGTTAAGTAAATTTCTGTAATATTTCTTACCTGAATACTGTTAGATCTGAAAAAGCAAGGTTTGTATCTTTGTTCTATTGTATTTATTTGCTATATCTATTGCTGTCTTTTGTGTCTTTGCTCTGTTTACTTGTCTTAAATAAGTTTAAGAACTTTTTACTTATATTATTTTTAGGGGCTACCAGTTATTACTACTCTGTCACTTGTAAAATAGTCTTAAAAAACGAAAATGAAAAAGAACTGTGATAAGATTGTTGATCGTGCTTCCTTTTTTCCTAAAAAAAAAAAAAAATAATGTGATATTTTTGCCAATTGCCAAATCCTGGGGGACAGTGGAAAGTAAGTAAAAACATTCAATGCAAATATAAAATGCAACTAACCATTTAATTGTGTAGTTAAACTGCAAAATTACCTTATTACCTTTTAATATAAGTAGAAAATAGCATTACAATACTTCCCATATGCTTGGTTGTTGATGTCAAAGGCAGAGCGTCCCATCAAGCTCTACATATTTGTCAGAAGCAAAGCAAATTAGGCAGAATTCTCAAAAGATGGCATTGTTTTTGTTTACTTTTGGACAACAAATAAGCTTCATACTGTTTCAGGCTGCCACTTATGGACTGAGATGCTTTGCATTGGACATCAAGGGAAGCCACTGTTCTTACATTTCCTTCAAAATTGTGCACTAATTACACAGATGTACAAGGACATTTTTAAAACCAGCGTTTTCCACAGATTGATCTGCGTCATTTGGGCTTTTGTCTGTCTTGGAGATACTATCATGGTACCAGCAGAGAAACACAGTCTCGGTGCTGTCAGTATGCCTGTACTTTAAAATAGGGAAGCAATGATTCATCTTGCTAATGACTTCAGCACACAACATGAGCAGGGTATGCACAGCATGGGAAAGTGAGGCGGTGCAGAGAGTGTCAATGGGAGCGTGAGAGGGGCTACAGAGCAAGGTGACCAGATATAGATAAACTGTTATGTCACACAGAGGGGGGTCAGGTGAGCCGTGAAGGCCGGAGAAGGGAGTTAAAACTAAATACTGAATTGAAAAGAAATCTATCAAATCTCTTTGCAGCTCCTTCACATGTAACTCTACTTGTCGTGCACTTGTTAACAAGGAGTACGAATTACTCTCACTAATTGCACAGTTTATTTGCACACACTATCTGCATTGTTTTGTGCTTAATTTACTAAAGGAATTATGCAAATTAGCAAACACACCTGCAAAATCTGTGCTGAACGCTATTTGTAAGTAGAGCAGACTGTAGCATACTATGCCTGAACTGCACAGCATTGCTCCACCAATGCGATCCAGATGCCTGATTCAGCTCTTTAAAAGCGCAAAATTCATTTGTCGACAATGCATGGCTGGATATATGCCCAGTTACAACAGTTTTCACCATCATTTGATCGTCATTTGATGAATTACTGTTGTCATGATCAGTAGAAAATGTACTTAAACATCTCTTTTGAATTAAATTCCCACATACATCCGCTAACAGTGCAATGTTAATTCTGCTGTGCAAAAATCTATGATTTTTGTGAATAAGGCACAATGTGTAATGAGCCTAATTTACATAGAAAGAGGCTTGTTTGAGCTGAAAAGAATGACAGTTACCTAATTTAAATATATAATTTAAATTGCACCACATTCAGTAGCTGGTTAAACTGAATTGTTGAAATGTCACATATAATAGTGGTGCAAATGGAAAAGAAAAAGTGAATCCAGCCACTGAAATTTACAGAAAAGGTTCATAAACCTATTCTCAAAATGAGGTTACTTAGCTTAAATTTAGTTGCCATCTACTTGCCATTAACAGGACTGAGAATCTGAGCGCATTTACGCAGTAATATTTATTTCAGTCTTAGACGACAACACACATCCTCTAATATCCGTATCCTCTAATCCATCTAGAGGAGGGGGTGATGACCGGATGTAAATTTGGATGTCAGTTTGATCTCTATTTATTCCCCTAATCTCTTTTTGTAGTCAGGTGGTGTTCACACATTGCCAGACGGCCTACACATGTCCCTATCACAGAGGCCAAAGTTCTGGAGGGTTGGCCATGTGAGGAAGAAAGAACTGTTTCAGAGAGCCAAGTGTAATTGCATCATGACCTGGTGTGGATGGAAATGAATCTCTAGCGTTGGAGGAGCCTGTGAAGCTGGCTTTTATGATTCTTGTTGTATTAATGTGAAAATCTGCGATCAATAAAAGCTAAAAGTTATTGAAATGGTCCAACATATCAGAGAAATAGCTGTCAATGTCTTATAATAAGATGCAAAGAAGAATTAGAATGTATTTGAAACAAGTTTCTGAAATAAGGCTCACCAAGGCTGCATTTATTTGATCAAAACACACTAAAAAAACAATTTAAAATAACTGTTTTCTATTTTAATATATCTTCAAATTGAATTTATTCCTGTGACGGCAAAGCTGAATTTTCAGCTTCAGTCTTCAGTGTAACATGCTCCTTTGATTTGGTGTTCAAGAAACATTTCTTATTATTGTGGAAACTGTGATACACTAACATTCAAAAGATCCTATTTCAAATAAATGCTGTTCTTATATTAAGCATATTAACATATTAAGCAGCAAAAAATTATTCTAGATTATTCTAACATTCTGTTAATTTGGTGTTCAAGAAACGTTTATTACTATCAATGTTGAAAACAGTTGTGCATCCCCAAAAATGTTTGTATTCCCTGGCATTCAAATCCATAATCTTTGCTTTACCAGTGCTATACTCAACCGCCCAGTGCCACTAAAGTACAATGTAGTCAACTGACGTTTCTGAGTCGTTATATTACCTGTAGTGTTACTCTAATAGGTGTTCCAGAAATAGAGAGATATGACTTCCAACCACTTACTTCTATAAGAAAGAGATAAAACACTTTAGGGGGCTGCAACCAGGGAGACTGTATCTCCAGCTGTGTGTTCCCTCTGAAGTGTTTCAACATTATTAGTTACTTCTTATAAGACTTACCTTGTCCCAGTGTCTCTCTCGATCCAAAGCAATGATCACCATGGAAGGATTGGTGAGATAGCCATCAGCGTTGAAGGACAGGTCCTTATGCTCCCATGACACATTTAGCATATGCCTGCAGAACAAATTTAGCAGCTTTAAATTAGTAGACCAAAAAAAGTCGATTTGAATTTTAAGTGATTGTACAATTGCCTGGATTTTATCCATCTCTGAAATGAGACAGAAGACTATTAGGCAGAAAAAGGAGGACATTTCAAATACAAGCCTATAATTTTTTTCTTCCACTAAGTCAAATGAATATAAATCAGAGCGTACAGACACTAATACATTTACAGTATTCATTCTCTCTTTTAATCCTCTTTGTCTCATAGACCTGAACATTTTTCCTAAATGAATTGTTCACTTATAGGACGAGCAGAACACGAGGAGGGATTTAACAATGTCATTCAATTTTACTGATGCAAAGAGCAGCAGCAGCTAGCATTATTCAGACATCATTGATAATTCATAATGGCTAAAATCATGACATGACTCACAACTATCAACAAAAAAATCTCGACATGAGTTCACAGCTCTATATCCATCTTATCCACCATCTTTGAGATTTATAACTACTTTGTAAACAACAAAGCTCATAAACAACTATTCAATCTCAGTGATGCTAGAGAATGTTTTATACTAGACAAATATGCAGTAAATATGAATGTAAATTACTTTAACAGCAATAGTTCCTGCCAAAATGAACATTTTATCACCATTTATTCACCCTTGTGTCATTTAAAACGAGAATAACAATGTCTATAGAAAAAACATCAGTTCACACAGATCTTTTTTTCATATAATGGCAGTGCAACGTTCACCATGTCTGAAAATATTAAAATGATAAAACAAAACAAAAACACCATAAAAGTAGTCCAACTATTTGTATGCCATACTCCAAAACATCCGAAGCCATATGATCTAACAATGCATGACAGACAGAAATTTAAGATTATTTCCTGATAATCCGTTCTTATAAGCTTTAAATTTAATAAATGCTGAGATTTGATCAAGTCACTGAGTTGAACTTTGATTTGAGAGCAAATCATTGAAAAGAGTGATTCATTCAATGATTCAGTTCTCACTGACTTACTTTCATGGCCCTTTTTTCATTGTTGGTTTTCGTCATTGTATTGAAAAAAAAAAAAAACGTGTGAAGATACATGAAATAACTTGAAGGTGAGTAAATGTCATTTTCATTTACTCTTCTACTCATCTTACCATTTCACCTCAGACCATCCTACTGATAAAACGTTTTTCCAAGAGAATATTTTCTGTCTTGCCACCTGATGAATTCTTTGATACTGCCCAACCAGTCACACGTTTGAAAAGGACCGTGTCCTGTCTCAAAGCCAGTTCTTTAAAGATTTCTTAACTGTCTTCTGACAGACGTTTCTTTTTATGCTAGAGAGCTGGGCAGACACCTGAACAGCACCGAAGCCTGAGAACAGTCCGGATGGAGGACCCAGTCACTCATGTGTCTCTGATACGCTTGATCACAGAAAGCTCGGAGAGGCAATTGGAACACTGTTTAATGAGGACGGTGACTCCCAGGTGAACGGCAGATTTAACAAGGAAATCTGGAGAATCTCCCAGTCTCATTACAATGGAGGAAGACCACAAGAAAAAGCGCAAGAACGCAATGTTTTGTCTGGGAAGCTGTTTATGATGAAATCTCCAGAGGCAAACTAAGCTGTGAGAATTAAAAATGTCAGGATTTTGAGGATTTGTAAATTTGCCGCCCACACTTTCCTGTTGAATTTGATGTGATCAACACGTTTGACAAAAAATAGGGCAATGCTGGCCAAGGGAGGACTAAATATATGACAGCTTCATAAAACATTACTGGCAGTCAGAGTACTCTAGATATTCCAAAGGGATATCTATGATATACTTTTTTTTCAGGACATGATGTTAACGATGATGTTAATGATAATTACACTTTCATGACAAGGTTTTTTTTAACACATTTAAGTACGATTTTATAAACAGTATAATGCCAGATTACTGTAAAGTTTAAATCATTATGTTTTAATAATCTATTGTCATGCTTTAAAGAAATACACTTCTTTAGATATGTGGACATAACATTACATTTAAATTGAGTACTGTGTATTTTAAATGTACTAAACTGCAACATGATAATTACAAATATATTTAAACCGTATGCTGTGCTGAAAATCCTTTACCTAATTTGGTGTTCCCAGTCAAAAACAATCTTGTAAATCTCTCATTATGCCCCATTTTCACTAAATCTTTGATTAAATTATTATGTCAACTTGTTTTCATTCTATTAGCACAGGTTTTGTATTTCTTTTTGTAATTGATTTCTAAGCTTATGGACCTCAGGTTTTAAGTGAAAAAAGCATTATTTGTAAATAATTTTGCCGGTGTTCACTCAAAAACATAGGTGCATATGCTCAAATCAGAGTAAAAAAGTAAATACAAAACCTGTGCTATTTAAAAGAAAAAAATTGATAAAAAGGTTGAATCCAACATTTGGCAAAAATTTATCATAACATGAAATTTATTTTTGCAGGCCAGATATTATTGACTGGGACCACAACAAGTATGGGGAAAGAAGGTGGAGAAAAAAATACTAAAAAAAGAACAAAAATTATACATTTTATACATAAAACTGCCAATATGTTAAAAATAGGCATGCTAATAAGCACTAGTTAATAGTGAGAATTGGTCCCTATTCTAAAGTGTTAACATAAGTATTAGTCCAATGCGATAACATTTGCATTCTCAGGAAAAAGAAAATCTACTCTGGGTCAAAATGACCAGAACACAACATTAAATACATTTTCGACAGAAAACGATGACATTAAAATATATATTCGTTTACCATAAATGCTTGTCAGTACATTTACTCAGCAGTACACTTTAACCATATTTCAAAGTAATTATGAAATTACATATAAAGATGTACTTGGAAGGCTAAAAAATGCTAAATGCAATGAATATAAATTTATACTATAATACATTTGCATTTAATTGCAATTAAGTGTCCAAAAGCATTCCATTCCATTTTCACTTATTCTTTTAAAGAATATTTGAAGTACATTCTTTCCATAATAAGTTCTCTTTGCAAAATTAAGCAAACTAAAAACTATTAGCACTATTAGCTTAATTTTTTTAAACTATTAGCAAACTAAAATTTACTAGCAGACTAAAAGTCTTACCTGAAGAGAGAATTGTTGGCGTACGATTTGACAGGACTATTGCAGTCACTGTGACCCTCGGGAATGAATCCTCTGTTCTTATGAAAGCTGTGCACCCCTTTTACTATGATTGCGACTCCTTCCCGAACCCTCTGGCGCAGTGTTTTCCTCCAGCGGTCTGTGATAATACTGATGACGCCCACTGGGAAACTGTCAGGAGGGGACACTTCAGGGTTCCCCACAGCCAGACTGGGGACAACCCAGATGTATCCGGGGCCTAGCAGCCCCACATCAGAGGCCATCCTGAACAAGTACTGTGCCTCCTCATGGGAACAGTACACTAGATATACCTGCGAGTCCACCTGCTGTAGTAGTCTTCGTGTGCGGATATCATTGGCCCCCACAGACATCTCAAAGCTCAGCACATCCTGCAGCTCCCACAGGAAGTAGCTGGTGTCTGTGAAGGAGCGGATGTAGTCCACGAAGTTCTCATAGCCAGGATACAAGCTAGTGATCACTACAAAGTTACCCCAGTTGTACTCCTCCATCACTTTGAACATTGCATTTATCTGCTGCTCTATAGAAGCTCCCATCTGTAGAAAGGTAGAGCCTTCAGCCTGTAGAATCAAGACAGTAGATAGATTCAATTCTGCATGTTGATGAATGTTTATAGCCTAATCAAGTACATGTGGGTACCATAAATTTGTTAAGGACACTAAAATGTTTTACATATATGCCATCATTACAAGGAATAAACCTCAAGACATGTAATCTAATTTACACTCAACATTCTAATAAGGTCAAATGTAAAACTAGAAATATATACTGTGATTGATAATTTAAAGGGCAGTCATGGGCAGTCGTATTTAAATAATTGTAGGGCAGTCATAGCCTAATGGATAGAGCGTTGGACTTGTAACCCGAAAGTCGTGGGTTCGAGTCTCAGGTCCGGCAGGGATTGTAGGTGGGGGGAGTGAATAACCAGCACTCTCTCCACTCTCAATACCACAACTGAGGTGAGACCCTTGAGCAAGGCACCAAACCCCCAACTGCTCTCCGGGCGCTGTGGCATTGGCTGCCCACCGCTCTGGGTGTATGTTCACTGTGTGCATGCACTTGGATGGGTTAAATGCAGAGGACAAATTCTGAGTATGGATCACCATACTTGGCCACACACCACTTCCCCTTCCCTTTCCTTTCCCCTTAAAAGTAATGTTGTGAAGTACCTAAAAGAAGCAACAGTACTAACTAGCCTCAATGTGTCTCTATTGTTTTCAAAGTGAAACCTTTTCAATAACAAGCAGCACTGAAGTTTTTTTCTCATCAAACTTTAGGAAAGGAAAAGGGAAAGGAAAGGATGTGTGGCCAAGTATGGTGTCCCATACTTGGAATTTGTGCTCTGCATTTACCCATCCAAGTGCACACACACAGCAGTGAGTAGTGAACAAACACACCCCGAGCAATGGGCAGCCATGCTTAATGCTTTACAGAAGAACAAGGCAAAAACAAAAATGGGTTCTTTTAAAACAACGCAAAAACAAAAATGGGTTCTTTTAAAACATCCTGTCTATCTGTTGGAAACTTTGATTCCTTTCAGTGATTGATTTTGAAGTAACTGCAAAGTAACTGTAATTTACTGCAATTGTTCAGACTTTCCAAAACTACTGTAGCCTTATTGTGTTCATATTGTATTGCAAAACACTTCTGCTGCTATTGAGGTGGGATAGGGGTAAGGTTAGGGACAGGTTTGGTGGTATGGGTAGCTTTAAGGGTGGGTTAAGGTGTAAGGGATGTGCCAACAGTGGAATTACAAATGTAATTACAGAAATTAATTACATGATGTTATTACATGCAGGTATTTTTAAAATATAAGTACAATGTAAAAACATGTATGTATAGAATAAGAGCATTGTACCAAATTATTAATTTAAATGTAAGTACATAGTTGTTAAGGCCACTTAATATAAAGTGAGACCGCTACTTTAAATTATGGATTGCTCACAGCAATTTTAATGTAGCTACAAAAGCTACAGATTTAAAGTAGCTTCCACAACACTGCATTTTAAATATGGTAAAATGCACTTAAATACATACAGTATGTACTCCACCGTTCAAAAGTTTGGGGTCAGTAATAAGATTTTTCTAATAGAAATGAATACAAAAAAAAATTAAAGTGATCAAAAGTGACAGTGAAGAAAATGTTATCAAAGATTTCAAACTCTCTGTCGATCCTGACAAAAATGTTTCTTGGTTTCAAAAATATTAAGCAGCACAACTTTTCTAACACTGATAATAAAAAAATGTTTCTAGAACAACAAATCATCATATTAGAATGATGCATAATGTGCATATGTGAAGGTTTTTTTTAAATTGTAATAATATCAAATTTGACTGTTTTTGTTATTTTTTGATCAAATAAATTCAGCCTTGGTGAGCATAAAACTTTTTTCAAAACCATTTAAAAAAATTCCACAGACCCCAGACTTTTGAAAGGACAGTATGTTTTAAATGGCCAATGAATGAGCTTCTGATGGCAACCATAACTTACACAGCCCTATAATTTTCTGCATTTCGGTTTTACCGGTTGCTGAACACATACAGGAGATCCATAGTAACTCAATAATGCTATATGGGACTTTCTCATATCATTGAAATAACATGTATTACTGAGCAACATTAACCTTGAACCAACGTATGATATACGAGAATTGCATTTACTACGTAAAGACAATTCACTAGACTATTGATCCTATCTGTACCACAGCGACACATAGCAGACTTGATATATTGCCTGACTTTCAACCATTATTCCTCTTTCTGTAATCCCATTGAATAGATTTACACTTGACACCTAATGCTCGTTTATCCATGCAGCTGTTCAGTATTATGCCGGTGTGAAAAAAATATGCACAACTATATTTGCATATACAAATGTGTGAATCATCACACTTAGTGTCATTATCAAGCCACAATTGTGCATGTAAAAAATAAAGTGATCTATTAAGTGCTATTTTAATTTCACTTGCACTTAGTTAACTTCAAATAAGCAAGTGTCCTAATGCCCTACACTGCCAACCGCATTTACTTCCACAGCACAGCATGAGATGACTCAAAGGTACCAGAGGAGGTGGTGTCCAATTAAGTTCCAAAGTGAGAAAAATGGGTGTGGAGGTCTGGGAGTGTCAGGAGCCGAGAGACATTCTCCCAAGACTCCTCCTGACTAGAGCTTTCCTCTTTCCTGACAGACTGATCCAGTGTCCTTCAAATAACTTCTGTGGTTAAAGTAGGCTACCTCTTGGAGAGAGAGAGGGCTTGTGAATGTCAGGTGCTCTGGGACTCACCGGTCCTCCTTCTCTGCCAGATTTCTTTCTTTAAGAAGTTATACAATCACCCAGACTCAGCTCTCCTGCGATTAGCACTCACAAGCCTTGACAAGACCATTTCGAAGTCATGCCGTAGTAGTAAACACGTGTTTTATGTCTGACTCAAGCAGGCATTACATGTACACTTTGGGCATGAAATTTGTCCCATGAGCTTTTAGTTCATCCAAAAATGAAAATGGTCAACATGTACTCATCCACAAGTCTTTCCAAAATTGTTTGACTTACTTCCAAGGCGGCAGTATCTTTTGTCTATACAATGAAAGTTCAAGCAAACATTTTGGTTACCAACATTCTTCGAAACGTTCTTCAAAATATCTTATTTTGTGTTCTGCAGAATAAAGTAACTCAAACAGGTTTGGAGCGACATAATGGTGAGTAAATGATGACAATTTTCATTTTTGGGTCAAATCCTAAGCGAGAGAGATATATCATTAAATAATATTAAAATATATAGAAATATTATTTAATGCTATTAAATTTCAGGCTATGTTCAGGCTGGAGCTGGCACTCACCAACAAGGGAAGCTCTGCCCTGAAAGGTGGTATTTTAAGCTCACTTTATTTATTTGGAAGGCACTTGGCCATTGACACATGGTGCCTCATGCTACTGGGATCTCATGAGAAATCCCCTACCAGATGTTTGTGACCTCATACTAGAAAAAATAATCAGGAACAGCTTATTCAATTGCATGGGATTTACACGTGCAATATACATTGGTTTGTCTTGCTATAGAACGACGAGATTCGAATAAAGTAGAACAGGCTGTCGCATGTCCCTGACTCCGCCCACCACATGCCTATACAACAGGAATTGTATAATCGAATCAAATTTATGTGATATGATATGCATGCATTTCTCAAAGGAGATTAAATGCCTAATCCATAATCTGGAAGTGTGGCGTTTCAGAGTGCCATGAAATATGGTTCACAGCTTTATGCTACTATTTCTTTGTGGCAGCTTTTCTAATTTGATTGATATTAAAGTCAGAATTAATTCATTTCTATTCTTTTTTTAGAGTTCTGTCCAAAATATTTCCAATTGGAAATGATAAATATGAAAGAAGCAACAGAATAGGTTTTTCCTCAGTGCCCTTTATTAAAAATAAGAACATGGTCACTGGGCTGTTCAAAATATTTGGCAAATTATTCAGAATCTTTTTCACGCTCTATGGTTAAACCCTTGAAAAATGATACCAAGCCAGAATGCTTCATTTTAATCTAGTTCTTACACATTATCTGACAAATGCATATTTTTGGCTTTCTGTTCCCCTTCATACATCTTATCAACATTTTTCTGCACATCGTGCGAGTCTGAAAGGCATTTGAAAAATGACAGCTAGGCAGGAAGGAGTCCTCTACTCTCTAGCTGGTATTGAAGATACTCATCTGTCCCATTAAATCAAGGGCTATTGTGTTTCTCATTTAAAGATATACATCTTTTGCCAGTCTGCATGCGTAATGATGGTTTTACTGTCTAAAAAGCATTGTGGATTTCAGATATCAGATGCTGCAAAATCCACACAGCGTGAACTAATGGTAAAAAAAGCGACACAACTACATGTGCCTTTAGTAACTGTTCAAATTAAATGATTAGTTAAGCCAAAAATTAACATTCTGTCATCATTTTCTCAACCTTATGTCATTTCAAACCTGTATGGCTGTTTTCTACTGTGGACTGCTGAGAAGGAATAATGAAAGTCTCTCGAAAGCGAAAACAAAGACATTTATGTGATTGTTCAGATTGCTTTGTGTTTGTTTCTTTCCAATAATAGATAAGACTGTGTTTTTACTTCATTCACAGTTTAAGCTGCCACCAGACACTCAATAAATGTACAGAAAACGCCCTCACTACACACGTTGTATGTAAAATTACTGTCATGAAAAAGTCTTATACGCAGTTGCCTTAAAAATGTGCATTTAACAGCTGCAATTTTATGTTATTCAGAAGTTTCCACACCTCAGTAATCAGAGGAAAATGGGACACAACTGTTGGCTGCTGGTTATACATTGTAACACCTATTGATTTTCACACCTCACAAAATCACTTTTCCACGCAGCTGTTCAATAACATATTATTGCAGGGGGCTTGCTGAAAAACACACACACACATGCACATACTAAAGGTTCTCGACCTCACAGCAGTTATTTTAGACTCACTGTGTCTAATAAGAGCTGTGAGGACAGCGTTCCTGAAATGATTTCACAGATACCCATGATTAAATCTCGATACATATAAGATGTTTTTCTTTCATGCTTTGATGTATATACGGTTTGTAATTCAAATGATTTTGTTGTATTACCATAACTCTAATACATTTTTTGTTTATGTACATAGATGATTGGGGAATATTTATGAACCTTAAGTATTATTCTGGCACACACATTGAACCTCATACGTGAAGCCAATTTCTGTTTATCATTTGTAAAATGTTTTGTATGCACAATTAATGCATTTGACTACATGTGACATTTATGAACAAAAAGGTTTGACACATGATTTTCTGTGTAACAAACACATTTCGGTGTAAATCATTCAAATTTTGAATGTAAAGTGTCTGAATTTAATTCAATGTGACAATTCACATATAAAATGTTCTGCAAATGATTTTCTGCATAAATAGTTTTTCTTTACATTTCGGTGTGAAACATTCTTTTTTTTTTCTGTGTAAAGTGTCAAAATTCAACAATTTACATACAAAAACGTTTACAAATGTGTTTGTTACAAAGAAAATCATTTGAACAACTTTTCACAATTCACATAATTTTCAGTTGCATTTAATTCATTGATCATTGTATGTATGCTTTATATTTATTTATTTATGCTATTATGTACAGAAATTTGATCTGCTTGTGTTTCATGAATGTGACCCAATAAAACATTTTTTTCTGTATTTGGTTAAATATAATAACAAAAAATAACCTTATTAAAATATATTTTTAGGTGATCCAAAGGTTCTCAACCTAGATGCAAGGACAATCTTTTTGTAGTAACTTAAGTGTTGAATGGATTGTGATCTCAGGAAATCCCCATTACTTATTAAACCTTCTTCCTTTAAGCTGACAGATCCTTAAAATCTACTACTGCCACCTTTCAAACACTTACTTTATGTGGGATGACTACTGCAGAACCTCCACTGATGCCTATGATGGGGATGGACGTCTGAGAGGAGATAAAGTCTAAGATTTGTGCCACAGCTTCTGAGTCCACGTCATCTTCAAACACCACTCCGTGGAGGCTCTCTGCTGCCATAGTCTGACAGAGACGTGTGAGTAAAGCCCTGGGGTTAGTGTCATTCACCAGCACGGTGATGGGGTTCACTTCCAGGGGCATGTCGAGGAAGTTTTCTGGACTCAGACGGCCCTTGATCTCACTGTGGTGGGCCAAACCACTGAAAACCACAGCCACGTTGACCGAAGGAGGGCCGAAGAATGGACGTCCCCGGCAGGGAGGCACTACATTGAGTAACAGATGAAAGAAGAGGAGGAGTTGAAGAGAGGGACCCCAACACCCTTGAGGAGTGGCCATTTCAGCCTCCTAAAGCCTGAGAAAGAGAAAGAACAAACACATCATTTCAGAATTGTTACTTGTTTGTCAGTTTGGAAAATATTAGATATGTGCTCTCTCCAAGTAACTACAGTATAATTTACAGGTTTCACAAAGATTTTTACTGCAAATTGGTCGGTTAAAACCATAAAGTGGTCCATAAAGTCTTGGGAAATTTAATTTAACAACTGTTTAATTATTGGAGATTAGCACTGAGATGTGGCTGAAATTTCAATGCATTTTAATAGAGTTTGTGAAAAACACAATTTGTGTTAGTTTTTAACTTTCCATTAAAGGAATCCTGAAAAGAAAAGTATCATGGTTTCTTCAAAAAATATGAAGTGGCACAAGTGTTTTTAACAAATCCAAATCAGCATGTTAGAATGATTTCTGAAGGATCATGTGTCACTGAAGTTCAGCTTTGCATCACAGGAATAAATTATATGTTAAAGGGAGGGTCTAATGCTATTTCATTCATTCTGAGTTATTTACACTGTTAAAGAGCTGAATTCTCATGCTAAACATGGCCAAAGTTTGAAAAATGATTTGGACATACAGAGTAATTCTGTGTCAAATACACTCCTTCTGGGTTCGTATAGGTTTCGGAAAGTTTTTTTTTCGAGCATGGCCCTTCATGAAGTAATGAAGGGCGGAAATCCTTGTATTGGCACTTCTCCCGGAATAAGAGAGTATCTTTCTTTTATAAATATGATAAAACTAAAGACTCTTTGGCGATAAGAAGGATGCAATACTACTCTATAGATACTCAAAATTAATATGAGATTGGGTGAAACTGTGTATGTCCCCTTTAAAATGTATTAAGACAGAAGACAGTTATTTTAAACTGTAAAAATATTTCACAATATTATTGCTTTTATTGTATTTTTGATCAAATAAATGCAGCCTTGAGCTTAAGACTGCTTTCAAAAACATTAAAAAACTCATCAGCCCAAACTTTTGAACCGTAGTGTACATTTACATTATTTTTACATTTTTATCAGGGGAGACTTGCAAATGAGCGACAAGCAGCAGTGATTATTTAGCAATATTGATTTCTGTGTGTTCAGACATGATGAGATGAAAATAGGACAGTGTTGCATTGTTGTGAACAAGAGAGAAGCCTGAGTGACACAAATAAAAAGCACTGCTGCAAAAATCTACCTCTGTCTAGTGTTATTTATATACACATATAGAATATGCCTCAAGTGTCATACACAAAACTGCTCAAATTACAAACAAAACAGTATTTTAATAGTTGTTAAAAAGGAAATAAAATAAACAGATTATTTTGATTAAATACTTGTGGATTTACAGCCCTAATTTTACAATAAAAATGTAATTTATCTTACTGAAGACAATCGACAGACACACAATATGAAATTGTACATAAATAAATGTACAAATGTGCTTTAATGTATAGTAATCCAAACCATTCACGTGGTCTGAATGTCTATTTCTGTCACTCATAATCTCGGATTGCATGTGTTCTGGTCACAGTGTGCATGTGCCTTTGTGACACAACAGGCCATTAGCAGGCTGAGTGGGAGGTTTACAATGAATCCAGCAGGGAATCACATCTAAACTCAGCTCTCAACACTTCACAGGGGCCGGTCCCTGATCTCTCAACCCACAGATGGTGTGGGTCATCGAAAGCTCACCTTTGGTGACTGACGAATGCTTGTTTAATGATTCCAATTCACACCACTGCCAGTTTGTGAACCACGGATATCTATATAGTGCACAGGTCTACAGCATATGTTGCTTGTCTTGATCTTATAAGTGACCATATAGAACTTAAAGTCTATTCATTTCAAGGACAGGCCCCTTGGAGCGACCTCGGGTCAAGTGCATTACTGGTATCCATGGTGATAGAGCATGATTTTGATCTCAATAACTCTCCGGTTTCTGGGTCGCCGCTATTTGGAAACGAACCAGGAACCTTTGCACTGCCAGAGCTGAACTTTAACCATAAGGCTACCGCTACACTTCGAAGTGTGTTACAGTGCACACAAATAAAACTGGCTCGTAAAACAGAGGGAGGACTTTCTTTTCAACAGCAAACTAAATCAGAATCTGATGAGATGCACTTGAATTAGAATCTTAAAGGTTAGGCCCATCCATCCATGCCAGCATCTTACGACTATGACACCACAGCCTATTAAACTATCAGAGCTAGCTGTTGGACCATGGACTGTAATTACTATGCATGATAAATGCAACCGTCACATTGTGATGGCTATCATGTTCCTTAAAATGCTCCCATTAATACATCTGGCTTCTAATAAACCTAATTACAACATTTAGGATATATTATGGTAAGAATGCATGTGGATTTGCTTATTCGCTCTGATGCTTTGTACTGCATTGTCTTCCTATGGACTTCATTAGCAACGCTCCTCACCCAATGCAGGATCACAAGTACTTTCTGTACAAGTGGAAGACAGATGGTGAAGTAAGAAAGGAGATATGCATTCCCATTGCAAAATCAACAAAACCAAACAAAAGACTTGCCATGAGAAACCCAGAGAGTTAAAGCCGCCCGTCATGGTCTCTGTCTTCTCTCTTTTTTCCTCTCTCTGTCTGCTTTTTTTTTTAAATCCTCATTAAAAAGACACTGTTCAAACTCCACTCAATACTGGCAAAGCATCAATGAGCATATTTGTATGCTCGTAACTCAACGAAATCCTCACACTTAGCCGAGCAGCGGAGTTAACACTGGGAGAGTTTCTAGGGAACACGACAGAGAGGAGTGAAAAAAGAGCATCTTTCATTTCAAAATATACATCTAGGGGTGTCTGGTCCTGTAGAGTGTCTTAAAACACACTTTGGACTCTCTCATTAGCTTTGTCTACTAACTATGTCCAGCAGTGTCCATTTCCACCACAGTGTCTTTTCCAGCACTTCTCAAACAATGTACTGTGATTAACAGCAGCAATAGCATTCTGTGGTGTAAATAACATTTTAAACATGGAGTAAAATTGGCAAAACATATTACTTTTCCTGAATTACATTTTCACACTTAATTTCCCTAGTAAAAAAGTTATATATTTAAAATACATTTATTTCATACTAAGTATAGTTCAAATCTATTATTTACTGGCATATCACTCAAGACTTACTGACATAAAAATTATAATTAAACTTTATTTTGAGTATGTGCACAATGCATATATCTTAATAATGTGTTTTAATGTCACTATTGG
Organism: Tor tambroides; assembly: GCA_021397915.2. Taxonomy (NCBI): domain Eukaryota; kingdom Metazoa; phylum Chordata; class Actinopteri; order Cypriniformes; family Cyprinidae; genus Tor; species Tor tambroides. The sequence continues at coordinate 35,541 of JAFVLL020025358.1, read as the reverse complement.
TGATGACTGTATGATCTTTGAATAATATCAGTTTTTAAATACAAGATATTTAAAGTGTACCTGAAGTATACTTGCAATAGTTCCACTTTAGCGCAATCAAATATACTTCAGTATATCTTTAGTTGGACCTCATCACAAATTCTGCACAAGTAAAGTGCTTTAAGTACAAAATTAGTTTTTCCAATTTAGCAGCCTTTAACAAAAGTACAGTTGCAGGGTATTTTATTAAGTACATAAATATGTAAATGTATTTGTAGTAAACTCAGTATGAAATAAATTGTTTTCAAATATAAATGTTTTCAGTATATTTATTTTTCACTAGGGTTGACAAAATTACAGCTTGACTGGAAATGACTTGACAATAAAAATATTCTGTGTACAATTACCTCCATTTACCTTCTTTTTTTGTTGCTTTCATGACAAAAATTAACAAAAAATAAAAATAAAAAAAAAATTCATTAAATGAAAACATTAACTGAAATAAAATAGGCATTTTTTCTATATATATTTTTAATATTTAACTAAAGTTTAACTTGATGTACTAAAATAACTACAGTGCAAAATTAATTAAACTATATAGACATATTTAAAAAAAAGAAAAAAAAAGAAAAACCTTTACAATTAAATTGAAATGGAAAATTTAAAAATAAATTATACAACTTACAAAATCAACTAATTCTAATAATAATAATACAAACTATAATACTATATATATCTCAAACATGCTCTTCACTAACACTTCTGTCCTCTTTGTAACAAAAGTACACAAACTCTGGAAAGACAAAAGGAAAAATATTAATTAGGGGTACAAATTGCAAAAAAAAGTTGCAACTGGGACATTAATTTGTGTATAATACAAATAATTTTCATACAATAAATGTGGAAATAATTTTCATTTTTTAAAGATACAAATCTAGGTCCCAGGTCAGGCATTTAGAAAGCAGCAAAAATAAATGATGAACTCCTGGTGAAAAGTTTCCAAGACACTTTTCATGTGACCCTCATATAACAAAGAAAAAAACTTGAAAACTGTTAGTTTCAATAATAATGAACCCCTGGGACGCAAGTGCCAATAGATGAAGAAACACCCCTATATTGGATGTCTTCAGAGTGTGTGTTCACTGGCCTACTGCACGTGACATTGTGAACAGCAGTGAGACACCTGCAGCCTTGCTTTGATGACAGCAAATGGAACACACACACAGTCAGGCTGCTGCATGATAATATATTCACACTCCCGTTTTCAGTCTGTTAGATCTGCTGTTGATGTGATCTTCTCATGTCCTTTTCAAGTCCTCAGATCTCTTTAAAAATGGACACTTTGATATGTGTTTGACCATAGATCCTATGGACAATCACATCACACAGCTAGAGCATGTGCTCTAATTTCAAACAAAACAACAAAAGAACAAAAAATGAAAGGGTTCATCAATGTCAGGCAAAAAACAGCTGCCATTCATTCTATTTTATGCCATCATTGGACAGGATTGGTCTCCTATTTGAAGCACTTGAGTACATGTAAAAAAAGTACTTGAGTACAATTTCAGTTGTGAAATAGAGAGAACATATGATAGTGATCTTGTAGGTCTGTGATAACTGCACAGGGGTGTCTGTGTTACTGTAAGGCACTTCCCTAGATTCACAGAATTACACATAAACACGACTCATCGCAAAATTTAATCTGCACCTTCCATGTAGATAATCGCAGATAGAAATAAAAACATTTCAAAGTAAAACACCAGCTGTGGGTGCCAGCTGTCCATGCGGTATCTGATAGGTGACGCTGATTAAAGCACAATGGCTTTTAATACATTTTACATCTACAACTATAACCTTCACATCCGCCATTCAGTTTAGACTATAAGCTGAACTGCAATTTAAATAGTAGTTGGGCATATATGGCCATCAAAAATATTTGGTTGGACAAAAAAGCAGCAATAATAACAGTTACAGTAATATTTCCTAACAACAAAGCATATCTGCTTAAAATATTCAAATAACTGAAGAAAAAAAAAAATTTCTGGTCTCATCTGGTAAAGCACAAGAATATAGGATTACATCCCATTCGGCACAACTTCAAATGGTTGTAGATTGGGCTTCGCTCCAAATACAAACTAGACATTTGCTGAACTGGTCACATTTGTGGTTAGACTGACATCTGTGACTATCAAAAATGACAATCAAAGAGCTGTACAACATACATGGACTGTCATACACATCATCCAGATGGTGTGTTATATTAGCACTGAATTAACATCTTGTGTGTTCTGTCGACGTATGTGATTCTGAGGTAAAATGCCGCCACAAACGAGAGTGTTAGCGAGTTTAAAGCTGAATTACATTTGGAGTTACACTCGCGCAACTATTTATAGCAACAATCCCAAACACATTCTCACTTGAGTGATGTTAACTCGCACAAAGCTAATTCATAGTCTCAACGTGGCTTTCGAAGAGCGATCTGTCTGCTTTCTGTAATGTGTGACACCAGCCGCTTGCTATTGTAATGGTCTTCAATCACAGTGGGATCATGGTAAGTTTTCCTTTTGAGCTTCGACCACAAAGGTTACAAGTCTGTCCAGATGTTACCAGCTGCTTTAACCACTGTGTGAGCAAACACTAAGCAACAAAATCAACAAACTGCGAACATACACACACAAAAACATTATGAGGTATTTCGAAAGTATTTAAGAAGCAGTCAAGTTGCCAGCCCAAAACTCAAATGTGTCACATATAAAGCTAATTATTATAAACTACAATGAAACTGCTTATATTACTTGTTTACAGTGACGACTCAAGGTCCATGTGGCCATACAGCGATTTTTTTAAAAACAGATCACATCCTTATTTAGTATTCCACACAAACCCACCGCATGCTGTATACATTTTTAACAGTGATCCAAGGTGAAAGTGCTCAGAATGTCATGGTCAGAGCCCACATTAGTGTTCCCCAAATCTGCATGTATCGCATATCACCTGGCTTTTCCAAACCTCTGTGATCTCACCAGTTCAGCCATAATCATACAGGTTTCAGTGAGTCTGCTATAAAACGAAAACAGATTATGACATTGAAATACAGACGGTAGTATCACCATTGCCAGCATTTATAACTGTGTGGTGGCGCAGACAGAATCGGATGTTAATAGTGATGTATTAGTCACACTCCAAACAGTTGTGATTGGACATTAACAGATGAGCTTTTCAGCAACAATCAACTGTTCTGTCTTATGAATGCTAAGAGGGGCCGGACTGTCTGTAATAAATAAATCAAAATAACATGTTAGACCTTTCGAGTAGGCTCTCGTTTTCTCTTGAGACAACACTACACACTAACAACAGCGTATCTATAACAGGATTATCGGAAATGACACTTGAGTGATAAATGACTCAAGATGTTTATGAATGTATCTATCACTTCTAATCTATTTAGAAGCATAATTATGACAAACTGAAATGTTGGAATAAATAAATACGTACATACTGCATATACATCAATGGTAAACCTCATTTTGTCTGTCACACTCACACAGGACTTTACAGGACGTCATATTCCATCTGTGAGGAAAATAAATCATAAGGAAAACATCAAGACCACAAGAAAATCAATTTCCCTTCTTTGACCTTGGCTAATCTCCTGTCTCCAATATGTATATACATCTGTAATATTCAAGCACGATTACAGAGTTAAAAAACCTTTGCTAGCACCTTACAACAAATTTAAAGAGGTTAGGATTAAAACAGGTGTTTTAACCCCATTTTTCATGACTGACCCAGTTTGTCTTTTTTCTGTTGTATTTGTGTGTAAATAAGTCAAGCATCACTGACACAGACTGTGAGCTGATATATGCACACCTCTGACATTTCCAATGCCAAAAAAGTCCCAGTGCAGGTATGTGTGTCAGAAAGCATTCAGGTCTCCAGAATCCCATTCACTCTGCCGGTTACGCTTTCGAGGACTGTTTCTGCGCTCCGCGAGCGAGCAGCCACGAGAGAGAGCGGTGCTCCACCTGTTAACTACGGCAGCTTTAGCCCCGCAGGCATTTCCCCCTGCCACACACACAAGACCCAGAGACGGAAAGCCGCTCTCCATGGACACATGCACAAAGGTTGAGCGAAGCTGTGTGTTGGCCATCAACAGCGGATTGAATGAAAAGGAGTTTCCTTACCTGTGCCGGCTGGATGCATCCGAGCCCGACCCCAAGCTGTACATTCTTCAGCTGTGCGTCTCCGCCTCCTCTTGTTTCCTCTTCTCGCCTTTGCTTCCTCTCACCTCCTTTTGGCCTTTTCTATCTTTCGCACTGTCTCTCTCTCCTTCTCTCAACACTTGTGTGAGTCTACTTGTGTGGCAGCTGAAGACCCTGCTGTGGTGATGGCATTTCTCTCCCTCTCGCTCTCTCTCACTCTTCCTGGCAAAGAGGGTCAAACTGAGGATGGTGTCAGTGACACGGTGAGGAAAAAGATGGAAGGAATTAGCAAGAAATAGAGAGACGTGTCCAAAAAAAGAGAAGAAACAGCTGTTAGCAGCTTGTGACGCCGACTAGAGACAGCTGGAGATTTGCAGTTGTGATCTCTGACTGAGGAAAGGTGCGAGAGCAGGTGGGGACCCGCGTGGCGGTGACTCCCTGCGCTCGCCGGATTGGCGTGCGAATGCGTGAGGTGGTGTCTTACTCTATAAATCTTGAATAAATCTCACGTGGGTCTTGTTTACCTATGCCTGAAGTTGCGATATGCCTGTAGCACGTAAAGCAGAAGCTGAGAAAGTACGTTGGAAAGTGTGCGGCAGTCAAAAAAAGAGAGTTTTTGGCATGGACTAACCCTTCCTCTTCAATCAAACCGCTCATCCGTAGCCTCCGCCCGCTCCATCACGACCAACCTAGTTCCCCAACCTTGGGGAATAATCATGATGAAATGAGAAGGATGCTGGGAAGAGAGTACAGCCGATTAAAATAGATTCGAATGAAAGACTGGAGCTGTGTATCTGACCTTTTCCGTCTCTGGAGCTGTAGTTTGCTGATTTTGAGGAGGAAGTTCATGAAGATGCTTCTCAGTTAGTCGAAATGTGTTGCTTATTTCAGTTGCTTGATTTATATCCGCAGGTGTCGCTTTCTGATTTAGTCCGGATTCCAAAAAGTTTGGAGTTCTTGTAGTGTTGGCTGAGAAGAGCATGAAAGCAATCCAGAATAAATACATAAATAAATACAAATTCACAAATGATGTTTGTCCAGTTTGTAGAGCAGATGTGCTGAGCGTCTCATCTGTTTGATGTGATCTGCCTTCTGCTCTCCAGACCACAGAACAAGCTTCTGATACCTAATCATGATGCTGTACAGATTTATCATGCCTCCCCCCTCCTCATTCTCTCATGCTTTTATTCTCCCTCTCTCTCTCCATCCTGAGTCCCTTTTCACCATGTCTGATTTTCACTTCGCTATCCTGTCCTGTTTGTTCTCTCTAACTCTATTACTCATGCTTCTGTCCGTCTTTCCCACTGTCTTTGTCATTATCCTCCTGCTGCAATTTAAATGCTCTTTCTTTTCAAGCCTTCCTGCTTTTTTCATGTCATTCTGAGAGGAGCAGGTCCGACAGACAAGTTCCCTTGTCCTGTTGATTCTCTCTCTCTGTCTCTGATACTTCTAGACACTTCAACCTTGCTTGTCCTTCAGGTCTGAGGTTATTATGAATGCAGTTTTGTCCTTTTTTGTCAGACAGCTTTTATGAAATCAATCCCCATCCTCTACACAAACATTTGTTTTTCATATCATTTGTTTTAATACTAAGCAAATGACATTTTCTATCCCCTAATCCTAAACCTACCTTTACACGAACCTTTCTAGATTTTTATAGAGGCATTATTTGTTTGTTTATCAAGCTGTGTTTCTCTAAAACGTGGATTTTATAATAAAACATGAGTTTCATATTTTAAACTTTTAGATTATATGTGACCCTGGACCACAAAACCAGTCATAAGTAGCACGGGTATATAGCCAACAATACATTGCCTGTGTCAAAAAAATAGATTTTCCTTTATATGTCAAAAATCATTAGGATATTAAGTAAAGATCATGCTCCGTGAAGATATTTAGTAAATTTCCTACCACAAATATATCAAAACTAAATTTTTGATTAGAAATATGCATTGCTAAGAACTTCATTTGGACAACTTTAAAGGCAATTTTCTCAATATTTTGATTTTTTTTGCACCCTCAAATTCCAGAATTTCAAATAGTTGTATCTCAGCCAAATATTGTCCTATCCTAACAAACCCCACATCAATGGAAAGCTTATTTATTCAGCTTTTATATGATGTATATATCTTCAAACAATTGACCCTTATGACTGGTTTTGTGGTCCAGGGTCACATATATATATATATATATATATATATACACACATATACACATTCAAGCTAAATCAACATATTTAAAAAAAATCTAATTTAAAGAACCATGTGACATTGAAGACTAGAGTAATGGCTGCTGAGAATTCAGCTTTTCCATCACAGGAATAAATTACATTTTAAAACATATTTTTAAAAAAACAGTAATTTTATATTGTTATAATATTTCACAATATTTCGTTTTTTACTGTATCTTTAAATGAATTAAAATGCCGCTTTAGTGAGCATAAGAGACGTCTTTAAAAGAAAAAAAATCTTACAGATCCCAAACCTAATACACGCATACACATACTTTAAAAATACATTAAAATATAAGTATGTGCATATTTACACGTATTCCCTATTATTAGACTCTTTTTACCCAAAGTGATTTACAAAAGCCTTACAGATGAAGAATAAAACATAAGCGATTCTCCCTGAGGAGAAAAGACTGTTCAGAGAACACAAGAACAGAGATGAAAGTGAGAAACAGTTAAATAATATCTTTTTTTCCTGTCTTTCTTAAGAGTTAGTTAAGTATATTAAAAAGATTTAATCAAGTGGTCACAGAAGAAATACCTTGAGTAGCAAGGAACAGAAAAGGCTCATTTGACACTTTGAATCAGTTAAAAGATGAAAGTGGAAAGTTAATTTTAAGATTTGATTTGGTTTAATTTCATTAGTAAAAAAAAAAAATAAATCTAGTCGAGTTTTGTTCACCTGACACTGCAAATTAAACTTTCCACTTGTAAGGAGACAGAACGATTCCACATGTCTCATCCATACTGTAACCCATAATCCAGGATAAAAACATTCTGGTTTTTCCATTCATAAGAGCATTAAATGGCAGAACCCTGGTGTTTCAGCTGAAGTAGACTACTAATAATATAGGTGTTAAATCAGTGCTATAAACTACACACGGCTTTTTGTTCTTTGATTGCTGACATATTTTAAACACGATGTCTTTTGCACGTACAGCATGTGCAAAACTAAATATATACTACACTATTTAAAAAAAAAAGATCAGCCGGGATGCTGTCATGTAACACAAATGTGTTTTTTCACCCTGAGTTAATTTTTTTCCCTCCATTTTTTTTGTCCCAGCTTTAAAGATCTGCTGTCTCCTCTCATTTTCCGTCTGCTCAAAAGCAACTCTCTAAATTGTCTAAATCGCTTTGTGCACATGGCAGCTTTTAAGAAACTAAAAATACCGTGGTGCTATTTTAGAGCAGACCAGGTGATGAGGCATACTGACAGGAGGAGAAACCAGTGTGACTCTTCAAACATGTTCCAGCCGAACTGCGCAAACTTTTTGTGCATTTCGACACACTGAACGCCACTTACAACACATGATGACCTGTCTTTAAGTGAAGCAAATGGGTTTAAACATTTTTGACAAAAAACAGAACGTTTTTAGTTTAAAATAGTACCTTATGCATAATGTTTTCTGACAGTGTATGACAGCAGTACTTCGTTTGGAAGCCCATTCCTGCCTTGGAGCAAAAAAAGTAAGAAATAAAATTAAATTGTGACATAGTTAGATATACAGTAACATCACAGTCCGAGGTATAAATTTTGAATTTAAGATAAATAAAATTGCAACTGCAAGATATAAAGCCCCACTGCGAGATATAAAGTCACATTGTGAGATATAAAGTTGCTATTGTTTGTGAGGAAAAACGCTCATATTTATTTCATTACACATAAACCAAATGATGCTCTCAGAAAAAAAAAGACTTTTTTTCCTCATCCAAGCTCCTGATTGTCCATTTAAAAAATAAATAAATAAATAAATAAAAATTGTCCTAGTTCGTCACGGTCAACATGAGGCATACAAGTTGAAAGACAGCAGATCACAATTCCACTATAATAAAACTACAAGAGACAACGGTGTCATTAGCATTGAAAAAATCTCCTAACTCTGTTTTAAAAGGACTTGAACAATGTCTACCTTTCCTTTAATGTCAAGTCACCTTTACTTTTATAGCAACTTCATACAGTATAGTTTTAAAGCAGCTTTACAGAAACAAACAGGAAAGTCTAAAACTCTTATGTCCCTTTTCTATAAATCTTACATTGAGTCTATCTTAACATTTTCTATCATATGTTGGTATGGCAATCTTAGTGTTAAGGCTAAAAATGCTTTGTCCAGAATAGTAAAGGTCAGCAGTAAAATTTTAGGCACTGAGCAGAGCAGTCTTACTGACCTGTACAATAGAAAGCCAACTCTGTTTTATCAGCCAGTGATCATCCCCTGTACTCTGAGTTTGAGTTTTTACCTTCTGGTTTGCGGCTTCCTTTAGTGGAGAGTAATCGATACAGGTGCTCATTTATTCCTACTGCAATAATCATGCTAAGTGTAGGTAATGGTGATGGTTAGTAGTTAATCGTTTTTTTTTTTTTTTTTTTTGTGGGGTGGGTGAGGTTGTAAATTGTATTATTAGGGTTGTGTTATCGTATTGTTTTTGTGCTTTTTATGTTTTGTTTGTATGTCTTGCTGCAAAACCAATTGCCCCTTGGGGGACATGAATAAAGTTGAATAAATGAATGAAGTAGCAGAATCAATGATGCAAACTTCAAAACAAGAGGCAAATCCAAATTGTGCTATAAAGCAGCTGTAGCAAGACAATGGTGTCATTATTCAGCTCCAGTCAGTTCAAGTTTTGTTCTCATACAATAATGTGAGATGTAAGATCGATGTAACTTGATTTAAATTTTAAGACAAGGTGGAATATCTCAAACTCATCAATTCTTTTTAACTACAGTGTGTTCATCGCTGTAAAGAAATCTATGGATTGTGTGAGTCTGTAGTATTGAGATGTACCGGGAGTGACAGACTGTCTTTTATAAAATTAATCTGTGCTCAAATTTTGATTAAATGTCAGTATTGTTGATCTTTCCACCCTGACAGTGTCTGAGAGAAATTAAACTCAGCTGAGTTACTGTTGTGCTGCACTTCTTCTCATAATAAGGGTCTTCAGTTCAAAGCAATTCAGTCAGCTGTATAAGTTAAATAAAAAAAAAATTCCTTCATCATAGTGCCTACAATTGTAGAATACAATTGAACTGTAATTGTGGTAAAATGGGTTATTGAGTTTTGTGAATTATGGAACATGTGTGTAACAACACAAAATCACTTGTTCAGTCACTTGTCAAAATGTGGGTGTTTCTCTGAGGTGTAAATGGAAACGCAGATACTTTAAGTTCCCCAGGTACAGCTGGTAGCCGTGCCAGATCCTGGGGAGGAAATGTCATGCGGTCAAGTGTCCCCCAAGGGCTCAGGTGGAGGCTGCCTGTCCATCAGGTGTCTTAGCTTCATGCCAAAGGCAGAACACTGCCAGATTTACACGGCATCAGATGGACTGAAAGTGGAAAATAGCAACATTGTGGAAATATATAAATATTGCCATGCATATAAATAAATCCAATCTTTCGTCTTTCATCTATGAAATGTGACATTTCAGATTTTTTCACTGCGCTGCTGGCTATTTTTAGATAGACTTTACTAAGAGAAGCCAGAAAATGAGAAGGAAATGTGCAGCAGGGTTAACTTTGTTGCACAACTCCCCTGAGAAGCAACTGGAAGAAATCAAAGGAGCCACGATTCGGACCGTAACTTTGCTTTAAGACTTTAACATATGACAACATCTTATAAACAATATTAGCAGACTAGACGAGTTTTGATATGACATACATCTGGAGACAATCTCGTCATGCTGCTCTCAAATGTTCCACATGACAGCATAATATTTAACTGACAACCAGAAATCCAGAAAAGTTATTTATAGTATGTAAATATGCAATTACTCATAAACTCAAATGTGTGATTTGACAAAAATGATATGCATAGGACATTAATAGAACTGCTCAACTATATTTGTCCTGGTATGAAATCAGAAAATGTCTTTTGTATGATGGTGTTAAAACATTTGATTGGGCACAAATGCATTTAAAAGGAAATTCAGTTTTTCAACCTCATGTAGTTCTTTCCTCTATGACATATATAAGGACATATTTTGAGAAATATCTCAGTGTTTTTGTCTATACAATTGAAGTCAATTGGGTGCAATGTTGTTTGGTTTCCAAAAATCCTCAAAATATCTTCTTTTGAGTTCCGCAGAACAAAGAAATGCAGGTTTGGAATGATATGAGGGTGAGTAAACGATGAGTAAATAATGGGTGGACCGTCCCTATAAGCTCCAAAAATAAAAAGTTTAAGGTTTTCAAGTCTTTGTTTAATCTTAAACAATTAACTGCTGAAAATAAAGTCTTTCTTTACAATAAAGCAAACAAAACTACTACATTATACTCATGTCATGCATGAACATATGAACACTACAATTTCAGATGATCAAATTTTGGTTTTGAATAAGGAACAGATGTAATGCATATGCTGTCGTACATTTTGTATAAAGTAATGGTACCAATAATAGGTGCTGATAAACCCTACTTAGGGGGGCTTCGATCTCACGTTTACATTTCAGCCACCTCACAAATCTGCAATTAACTAAGCTGTCAGCACTCTTTGATCATGTGATCTCACTTCATGTTTGCTGAAAAGGGCATCTGCAATTCTGATAGCTAGTTATTTCACTTGAAATTCTTTCACTTAACAGTCATTTAAAACATTAAACTTCTTAACATTATGTACTATCCTTCACTTCCCTCCAATGTCAGGTCACAGAGAGTTGTACCACACACAGCTTTCACAGACATGTGTTCTGTATCTCTAACTCTTAGACAAATGCTCTTTATTCCAATGAAATCAGATCAACCTTAAAAATCAACCTTGCCAGATACACCACTTTCAATGAGGTACATCTACTTTAAAAAACAGTAAAGACTGTCGAGCAAGATTCAAACTCACAAGGCAAAAAAAAAATTCTTCTGATCAACATTAACTGAGCCCCTTCTAAGACTAAAATCCTAAAAATGTATCAAACCACACCAGGAAAACCAGCTGATCCTCTGTGGAATCAACTTGCTGCCACCTATAGGCCTTGACAAGAAAGGAAATCATAAAGGAAAAAAAGACAATGAATGACTTAAATTTACCATTCTTGATGTGAACGCATATAGCTATAGAGCTTTGTTACTATCCAGAGAGAGTCATGACAGTCATTACGCACCTCTTCAGACTTTAACAGCACTACAAACCTCTTTTTCCAGTCCTATCTGATTCCCATCATGAACGAGCTTACTAATAGATGCTCAACTATTACAGACGAGGTAATAGTTGGATACTCCAGATTTGCATGGAAACTATTTTTACATCTCTTCAAGCCACTTCCTTGCACTCGTAGGTTTGAGAGAAAAGGTTTACATGTCAACAACACAAGTGCTCTTCCATCTGAGAAAGAGAGAGCAAGCACATGTCCCTTCATTTAAATACTCAAGGTATGTTATTTCAATTTATATTCAACCTTTAGCTTCTCTAGAGACTAAAGCACATATTTCATGATCATCCTGTCTGAATGAATTTGCACACACTGTATTGTTGCTCTGAGATGGCAAACGGGAGAAGAAAGAGCAGTATTCACATGGGAGATAAAAGGAAAATCGACATCTTCAAGTGGTCTGCAAAGCAAAAAAACAAAGATCCCCAATGGGATAAGTAAACACGCAGGGTTCATCTGAACAGGAAAAAGAAGCTTGAATGTATCTTTTGTCCTCATAAATATTTCATAGTCATGACTGTTCTGCACTCTGTAGGTACACACGCACTACCTGGTCTAGTTTCCAAAAATAGACCCTTAACGTGGTTTGACAACTCCATTAAACCACAGCTGAATTAATTGCAAATTAATTATTAACAGCCAACTGTAAAAGAGTTGATACTCTCACTTTAACAAGGACAGTGGTTTTCACAGAGATTGGAAGGACAGAGGGATGGACAACTGGATAAGCTTAATGAGCATAAAGTTTGAAGTAGATCTTTCTGTGCCCGCCAGATGGTTGTCTGCAAGGTGGGATGAGTTTTGACTCCATATGCGCAGCCACACCTGTGGACTATCTGTCTGGTTTTTGGCTCACCGTGCTCACAGATATACTATCCAAACACTGTGACTCAGTGCAACACACCTTATCTGACCGTTTGGACAATGTAGCCTGCGGTGAGGGGCTATGCAAATTTGTACAATATAATCAGCACAAGACTAGATCTAATATTTATCAAAGGAGGCAAATTATGTTTTTGACATAAGCTATGCTGGAGAACCATTTAAAGAAACAAGAGATAGAGACTCGTCATGAATATTTCATTGGAGTGCAAATATTAGGCTATCTATGAAAGGAAACATGTGAGAACACAGCTAATAATGGCCTGTTCCAGCTTTCATGGTAGTTATGAGATAAGCAGAAAAACATGGACGCATGGAATACTGAATACAAAGTTAACTTAGCATTCTTCTTGTTGCCCTGGACAATATGGTATGTGTAATACTATATATTTACAGAATATCTGAGGGTAGCCTGAATGACTATTTGACTAATCTTAAAGGTGAAGGGAGTAATTACTGCAACACTCCTGTTTTCAAACAGGTTTCCTGATTACTCATCACTGTCTTTCATTGGCTGGACAAACAGATAGTCCCGCCCCAAACTTATACCATTGGTTGAGCCAATTTTACTCAAAAAAGAGCAATGGTTTTATAGTACCACAGTGCTTATACTTAAAAAATCAACTTACGAATAGTGTATCTCAATATTAAACATTAAAAATAAAGTAAAACATATTATATACTTATATTAGAGGGTGTGATGGGCTAGGTAAAAATATAGATTTTCTGAACAACTGCAATCTTCATTTGAACAATCGAGTGACTTTCAGAGATGAAACATTTAAATAAAAATATACAAAATATAAATAAATTTAAAGTAATCATCAGCAATTGATTTTATACATACATACATACACATACAGTATATATATATATATATATATATATATATATATATACACACACACACACACACACACACAGTACATAAACATATATATAATTTAATATATATGAACAAATTAATCTTTTTTAATGTTAAGAAGTTCCCTGTATAATTTACATGACACACTGAGAATTTTTTAATGTAAGCCTTTTTTTAATGTAACTGAAATATACCAAAATTAATCAAATTACTACATCAAAATCCAACTGAATTGAGAGCTTGTGAATCAAATTTGATCAGAAAATCTGTATCATTACCCATTCTCAACTTTGCATACTGTCCCAAAAATGAAATGCTTAAATGAAAGACGCTTAAAAAACAACACAAGTTATGCTCGGTCTACACTACATGATTTTCAAAGTTGTCGGATCACTGTTCCTTTCACACTGCATGACTATTTTGGGTATCATGACGTTTTCTCTAGGAAGAATCCCAGACAGCAATTTCCAAAAACATTCACGAGAAGTGATGTAAGACTAGACTCCTCCCCCTGAAATTTCTCTTGCTTTTTATCTTGCTCTCTCATTGGGTGCAGGTCACTGCCGATATGATTTCCAGTCAAAATGCATTTCAAACTGCAAGACTCTGAGTAGCAGATACATTAACACTTCTTTTAGATTTCATCTTTCATAATTGACATCATGCAATTGTCACTTGCATAAAAATGAGCACTGATTTGTTTCAAATTTCAAGCTTTTGTAAGCAATCTCCAGAAATTGTCGGCGAGTAAAAAAAAATGCATACCTAGCATTAAAGACACCTGAATGCATCTCTAATGTGTGTGAGAGGGGTCTCTATAGTGTCATTGCAACATGTTTATACCACAACACACAACTCACAATATACAATTTAATGCATTTGTGACCTTTCTGAAAGCTGACCCTATTTATGCTTCTTACTAAGAACTGAAGGCCAACTGACCAGTCCAGAGGGAACTTCTGGTTGTTCATGCAGAAAAAAAGCACCTCATAACTCCTGTCTGACAGGTCCACTAATCCAATGTGTCACTATATAAGAGCATATGCATGTGCACATGCCTGTTCTCGACCTTCTATTAGCTGTACGGGTCAGCCATTTGTCTTACAGTGACAGGGTCATTCACCACGTGCCTTGAAGAAAGGCATGTCCTTATCAGAATTATGTTATATGACCAATACATGTGCAGGTCAGACAGTGTCACCATAGACACCATATCCATCTCCCACGATACTTCATCTCATATCATATGACAACATTTTGACAAATGGATAAGAAAAATGGGAGAATATTACACTGCATCTATGTGAAGACGGCCAAAAGGTATCTCAAATAGGCAACACTGAATGTAAGAAAACAGAAGGCAAAATTGGAACTGGATAGACAGTCTACATTTTTATGAAATAGTTGAATATTGCTGAGGTGCCAACCGCAGGTTGCATACAGGATCCAAAGTAGCTCTTATATTGTTCTAAGCACATAAATGTGTGAAGTATGCCCTCTGCAGGTTGTTTAATGTTTACGGATTTATGTGCTGTTGAACCTCTCTGTGTTCTATGCTTTTTACTGCACATCACAGAATATAAATTATAGAAATAAGAATTTTCTTTTCTATTTTCTTTTCTTCTTTTTTTCACATAAGTTTCTTTTCTGATTTAAAAGTAAATGCTCAGTTGCATTCTTTGGAAATTAAGTCATAATTTGAACCACAGATAAAATTTGAAATGCTCTTTCCTAAACACTAAATTAACAATCTTAAACCAAGATAATTCTGTACCGTTAAAAAATACATTGCAAAAAAATGAAAAATTGAATTAAAAATGAATTAACTGAAAAAATGAATTAAAATGTTTAAAATTATGTACACTCACATGACTATAATTTATTTGGAACATTTAAATGTTTACATTTATGAGTTGTTTTTAACATAAACTTAATGCAGACTTAACATAAATAAAAATATTAAGTGCACCTTTAAAGTCTGACTTCCAAATCAAACCCAGGGCCCAGTTCAAAAGAAATCAGATTGGATCAAATCTTAAAAATGGGTTGTTCAAAAAAAGGAAAAAAGGTTTCTGAAATCAGATCACGTCTTGGGTTTGATCTGGATCAAACCTTCAGTTCAGTGTGTTTATCCAAAAATATAGCTGCATTTATATTTTGGACTTGATTTTGTTTAACAGTTACAGTGATATATATTTTGTCTCAATAAAATAATTCTTCAAAGAGCTGTCACAATCAAACTAAAATAATATACTCAATTTAAATGTAATTTATTAATTGCAATGACACAATCATCAGAGACCAATCAGTCAAAATTAGTTCCTAAACCCTAACAACTGTATATATCTTGCTGCGAATTTAATTTTGTTTATTTGTGGGTCAGATGGGAAGTCTGGAAGTTTAAAAGAATTTAAAAGCGGAAGAGGGTGTTTGTATTGTTTTTTTGCATTGTTTCTGTCACTGTGGATGAAATACATCAGCTGTAAATATGAAGAAGCTGCAAGAGTTTACAGTATCTTCATAAACACTGACAAACTTCATCCAGGACAATGACAAACCTCATAATAAATAGCTAAATATGGTATTTACAATTCCGGATCATTCTGCTCAAGATTTTTTTTTTTTAATTTTTAACAGCTGGGCCCAGGGATTAAAGATAAATCAGACTGTAGCAAGTGGTGTGGCAAGAAAAAGCTTGTTTTTTTTCTGCCTAGTGTTATTTGCCTATTCATACACCATTATCAAAACCCACATGAAAAAAATACTATAATAATTTATCGTAAATACTATAGTGTTTTTGAACCATACTATAGTAAATTACTTGAATTAATTTGTTGTGGGAATTCTATAGATGCTGTGGTAATATAACAACTATAGTAATATAAACAAATTACTTTACCCAACCCTGTACTTAGTTTTCTACAACTCTAGGGTATATTATACTACAATACACTACAGTTTACGGTAGTAAAAACTAAAGAATACTGCAGTATTTATTACAGTTTATCAGTTCACTAGTTAATACTATGCTGTAGTATTCATTAACAAAGTGTTGTAAATACTATAACATATAGGCCTACAGTACAATACACTTTTCTATAGTATGGTTCAAAAACACTATAGTATTTACTATAAATTACTATAGTATTTTTTCATGTGGGAATGTTTTGATAGCCTAGGTAATATTTTAGGAGGAAAAACGTTAAATACACACGATTTCTCAACTACTGACCTAAAACTTTTAAATATTAATTAACGAGATAAGTGTCATAAAATGATTTACTAACCTTGTCTGTGGAAAGTTATATCCAATGTATCTTGTGTTTTGTCCACGGTATAGCGTTATAAACGCGTAAACTTTAACGAACTTTAATGTGAAACGCGGAAGAATATAGGAAAGAGAATAAAACAGTATAGTCCCACACTAAAATTAATATTTAGACAACTGTCGCTCAAATACCTCACGTTTTTACGCAAGAACTGACATTAAAACACTTAAGTAAACAAACAAACAAACAATAAATACTTACTACTCAGTAGTACTTTTAAACATTCTGGTAGCCTTGCCGTTTTGCTGAAGGACTGGTCAAAATTATTTTGTGTTAATCGACAGTAATGTCACATACATTATTTATTTAAATTCTAGCCTCAGTAGTTCAAGGCTTCCTTTCTTTTCTTTTCTTTTTTTATTTTTTTAAACCAATCCCTCCTTTCCAAAGACCATCTACAAGAAAACACTGCCCTATAGTGGACATATTGTTAATAAAAGACAACATGACTCTGATTTTATCACTGATCTTTATTTAAAACCTGATATGATAGCATGTTAGAAATTTCTGTTTGCTTGCAGTGTAAATCTGAAATATTAGCGTTGTTTTCAATGTGACAAATGAAGCCACATTTTAATCTTCCACGTCTTTGGTGTGTTTCCCATATAAACGTATTGTTCAATAACAATATTGGTCACAGATCAAGTGTATCACAATAATTAAGAATTCTAACAATGTAGTATCAAACAAAACAAATTATATACACAATACAAAGAGCTGCGTGTCTCAACCTTGACTCTCTTAGCCCCTGAAAAGTGTCTGAATAAAAGTATTAAAGGAAATTAAGCTGGTATTACTTATCAGTAAGGTCCGTTGTGAAAGTGATCACAAAACAGGAAAGCTGTTTGTTTCTCCTGCTGGCTTGGTCCAAGTTCAGTAGCAAAAAGAGTCCTCCACAGGAAAATGCAGTACCATCAATACATTTACAAGACAAAAGAACTCGTACATATATTTAAACAATGCAGAGCATTATAAAGGCTTGGCAACACTTAGAAACAGATCCCCTCTTGTACATCTGTCCAGCGATCACAATTGGATATGGCCAGGAGAATGTGTTTTACACAAACCAACACGGTGAACAAGTTTGGTCAAACACTTGATATATCAAAAACCTCACAGGCCACAACTCTCTAACTTGTTCTTATTGTAAGACTGTGGTGGTTTTGAACACTAGCTCCTTGTTTAAATTGCATTGTGAGTGTGTATTGTGAGTACAGCAACTGCATTGATCTATGAAATCTTGCAGCTCGTCCGTGCGCAGTTCTGGGATGGGCTCAGTGGTGGGTAGATGATTTTGGATTTTTTGGTTCCGTTCCTTTTTTTAGCACTGCTGGCTATGACCGAGTAGGAACGGCCGTGCATCATCCTGGCGTTGAGGCCGTTGGCCATGGAGAAGGACTTCAGATGGCTCTTTAAGGCAACAGGAAGGGGAAGTTTGTCCACAAGATGCACTGGAGTGCAGGAAACAATAGAACGACAGCACAGGTCCTGCAGACTCAACACTGGACAAAAGAAAAGAACAGGTTCAGGTTAAATGCAACATATTAGATAGAGACCATAAAAACATCCTCAGTTCATAGCCATGAAAAAATGTTAAATATTATGTCTTCATAAAATACTGCACAAATGTAGATATGCAAGCTATCTGTCTTTATATGGTTTATAACCATTCAGAATTTGTCAGCAACATTTGTCGGATGAAGTCATTCAATGGAAACTAAAGCTGTTTTATCGTATTGCTTGGCCTAAACTCCAGTCAAAATAAACACATGATGCTTTTATTCAAATGCCTTAATCT
Source organism: Tor tambroides (assembly GCA_021397915.2). NCBI lineage: Eukaryota > Metazoa > Chordata > Actinopteri > Cypriniformes > Cyprinidae > Tor > Tor tambroides. The sequence continues at coordinate 17,117 of JAFVLL020025358.1, read as the reverse complement.
AAGCTAAGTAAATGTTTTTATATTGCTTGACCTTGTTCCTACAGGCATTTTTCTAGCATAAACCAAAGCTATGATTATTAAGAGCTGAAATGTGCTGTGTGGGCGGCTAGCCGTTACATTGATATTTGAACACTGGGTGTCTCCGCTGTGAGAGGTATAAAGTCTCAAAGCTTTGCATACTTCAGGTTTCTAAAGCGTTCCTTTGGCCTATACATAATTGCAGCATTGGTCTGAGGAAAAAAAAAACTTGTATTGCTGTTGCTTATGTGGTCATTCTCAGAAAAGGCTCCACTAAAAGGTCTGCTTTATTCTATGACAGCATTCCTTAATGCATCATTTCGTGTCAGAAACGTTTATGGTGAAGGTTGTTTAATTCCCGGAGAGAACATTTCCAACCTCAGCTACATAATGAGTCATAGGGAGATGTTGATGGAATTGTAGTGAAACAAGACAACGATGGTATTGTTGTGAACTACTGATGATTGTAGAGGTTTAGCTGTCTTTTCTCTCTGTAGTTGTTTTATATGATTTACGTTTATGTAACTATGAATGTAAGTGATGTTTTTACTATAATAATTCTTGAAATAAAAATATTAAATATTTATATAAAATATAAAATATTTTTACAGAATGATACTGTTTGGCATTAAAAGTATACAATTTTATAATATAATATAATATAATGCATGTCCTGTATCAGACATCAATTAATTTACAAATTTATTAACACATTATTTAAAAAAAAAGTTGTATTTCTGTAAGTACATATGCATTTGAATTTGTATTTCACACAAATTATTTTATAGTGTTTTTTATAATTATAATAGGATATTTTGATAGGGAATGATTTGTTGAAAGTATTTTTACATTCAGATTATAAATTATGTACAAACATAGACAAAATATGGTGTTCCCAATCTTACACAGAACATAGTGTTTAATTTTGGATATTAACATGTTTTGATTTTTTTAAATGTTTTTTTTTTTAATGTTTATTTTTCAAATACCATACAGCTACAAAAGTGAACTTCTGATCCCAATTAGAATATGTCCATATCGTATATGAAGCCTGACAATAGAGGCTTGTCACCTTTATTGGGTCTCCAAAGTCGCTCCATACCATGCCTCATGAGCACAATTCGTGCCAGCTCAGTGAAGGACTCAGTAATGTTGAAGTTACAGAGAGGGCTGACCTCGAAGAATGTGACCCCCAGTCGCTCTGCAAAAGCCTGGGCGTGCTCGGTGGTCACCTGACGCTTATAGGCCAGGTGAAGCCTGTTTCCCACCAGGATCTTGGGAACACCTGGTGCATGCTGGGTAAAAAATAAATAAATAACAGTTACAAAAGCACTGTTCAGGACATAACTGGTTTGCTGATTTGCTTAATATTATTAATGTTAAGACAATCGCTTAAATCATAAAGAAATTTTAAAAGAAAATGCTGTGCGTCATCAGCCCCCCTGCTATGTACACAAATTAGTTACAGAGCCTCTGTATCATGTATCATTGCAATGATTAGAATCATAACTGCTGTTACTGAGTTGCATAACGAGCACATTTCCTGAAAGACAGAGATACACATCTATTTTAGCACTTTCTCATGATGTTTAGCTTATGTTGTATTTAATGTGATTTCAAAGCCACTAGTATGAACTGATGTCTGTTTATACTCATAATCATACTGCACTGCACATTTAACATACTGAATACTGTAACTACAGTAGTTTTGATATGATTGACCTGATTTTACCTCATCGATCTCTTTAATCCATCTGTCGATGCCATCAAAAGACCACCGGTTTGTGATGTCATATACAAGGATAACACCCTGTGAGAAAGAAAATATCAATAGCATGCAGTATATTAAACTTAAATGCACTTTCAATTCAAAATGAAAGAAAAAAATGAAACCATAAGCTATCATCTGGGGTTTCAAAAAGTCAGTGTGGTACTGGAAGAGGTATTATTTAACATCTCATACAGTATGTGACTAAAATTGTTGGCAGAGACGTTTACGATGTAATGTCAATAAAGACTGTGGCTTTGCTCCAAGAGTTTGTTATTAGGATATCTGTGTTTGCCAGAACAAGGAAATGTCATATCAACAATACCAGTCCACTCCGATTTATAGCATACCACACTTTCAACAGGAACTGCTGATCATTGGGTGGGGTGTTTAACAACTGTCTGGGAACACTGGGATTTCAGAGCTATTTAAAAGCTCATTTCCTAAAGTCTCTTTGCCCGTTATATACAATGGGCTTACACACAACAACACAAATGGTGTCTGATGAAAATCATACAAAATATAACAAAAATTTAAAAATAATATCAATTATAATTACAAAGAATATTATAAAAAATATATATATTAATTTATTTTAGTTTAATTTAAATGAATTATTTTTAAATGAATAATTATAATTATAAATAAAATCATAAAAAATATTTTTACATTTAATTGAAATTATTTACATCTATTACAGGCATTCACAAACTCACAAGAAGTGACTGATAAATCATTTTAAATTTATTATATTTATATTTGTGAATAAAATAATTTAAAATAACTTTACTTTTTATTTAAATTAACACAAATAAATAATTATAAATATTATTATACAAAATATATTAATATACAATGGGCTTACACACAACCACACAAATGGTGTCTGATGAAAATCATAACAAAATATAACAACAATTTAAAAAAAAATAACATCAATTATAATTACAAAGAAAATAATAAAAGAAAAAATTAATTTCAATTTTTCACCTTTTATTTAAATTAATAAAATTTCAAAAAAAAAAAAAAATCAAATAAATAATTTTAAATATTATTATACAAAATATATGAATTATAATTGTGTTTTTATAATTTATTGCCATTATACCTGTGCTCCTCTGGAATATGAGCGGAATATGGTGCAGAATCTGCCTTGTCCTGAGGTGTCCCTGCAAAAAACAACACAACACAGAGGGTCCGCATGACAAAGGACACATTCTTCTTACTTCTGTTCTTCAAAACGTCTGTAGCTATTGTCTTTCCCTCTGCCTGGTGACATGAGGAGCTCTCTGTGGTTGGTGCCAGGGCAGCAGACTTTGAGTAGGAGCAGTCAAATGAATCATTCACCATCCAGGGCTGAGCGCAGCACCAAGATGTGCCAGTCATGTTGCAGCGGGTAGGACTGGAGTATCACAAACACTCTGCTCTAAAATGCTTCGTCTGTCAAGGCCAGATTATCAATAATTGATTCCAGACTCTTGCAAAAAGCTCAGTTCTCTTAAAATGTGCCAGAATTTATAAACAAGTTCTAGCCATGGCTAGTGGGATTGACTTGGCTGAATTTTTCATTGGAAGAGTTTGTTGAGGACCGCTGTAATTAACATAGCCAGACATTTGGCATGTTCACTTCATATTTTGGAAACCGACGAGACCTTACTGAGCATACACAGGCATGATGGAATGGAGGGGGTCATCTTTAATCTCTCTTCATGCTCGGTTTGAGTTCAAGAAGATAACAGGAGGAAATCAAGCTGAAACTTTAAAGTTCAACATGTATTTCTAGGATATGTCAGGCACTGCAGTCATGGGTTTCCAACTTCCACAAGGAAAAGTAACTGTGATGTAAAGCTACTCACCAAAGCTGGAGCTTGACTCTGCGTCCATCGAGCAGTATGGTAGTTGTCTTGTAGTCAATTCCTAGAAGTGAAGAAGAAATAACAAAATTACTTAAAACGTGAAATATCTCATTTTTGCAGCACTAGCGTCACCAAGTGTAACTGCACAAGTAATGACTGTTTTCAAACAGGCTTCCTGGTTGCCATTAGTCGAAAAACAGATAGCCCCTCTCCAAACTTACATTATTGGTTAACCTAATCAGGCTAAACAAAGCCACTATAGGAGAAAGCGGAACATAAAAAAAAAATACAATCAATTTTTAATTTAATAAGCAAGGACCCATTCAGACAGTAAGACATTTATAATGTTACAAAAGATTTATATTTCAAATAAATGCTGCTCTTTTGAATTTATGATTACTCAAGGAATCCTTATAATAATATATATCAAGGTTCCCACAAAAAACTGTTTTCAGAAATGTTATGTGAGCACCAAATTAGCAAATCAGAATGGTTTCTGAAGGATCATGTGACACTGAAGACCGGTGTAATAATGCTGAGAATTCTGCTTTGCCATCACAAGAATAAATGATATTCTAAATAAAACAAGAAAACAGGTATTTTAAATTGTAATAATATTTCACAATATTACTGTTTTTACTGTGTTTTTAGTTATATAAATACAGCCATAGTAAGCATAAGAGACTTCTTTCAAAAACACATAAATCAACTTTTTTGGAATGGTAGTGTATGTTCAATGGCCAAAAAGAGGCAAAGTAGCACTGGCAAAAATTAATTAATAATTATAATAATAACCAAATGATGACAATTTCTGAAGAAAACACTGATGACATTTTCAGTCAATGCAAAATGCACTGTCATGATGCAAGTACAGTGTGATTGTTGCCAGAGTGTTGCTATGCAATTACTAATGTCTTCTAATTTGTTTTTAGCATGCTGTCACTTTGTTTTAGCTAGAGGGTTCTAAGCAGTTGCTTAGTGGTCCAAGCCAAAAGATCCCACTTCCAACTCTGTATGAGATTCTGGCCCTACATATGGTTATGTAATTGTCTTCCAGAAAAATTTCAAAGCTCAAAAGTTTAGTAAAATAAAAACATCATCTTAAACAAGCTGTACAATTTGAGTTTAATACTTATTGTTAGGGGTTTGATCAAATTCCTAGTATGAGTAATAGTAATGTCTACTAATAATCTAATAACTGCAAATGGGAAAGGCAAGTGGTGAGAAACGCTGAAGAATATTCCAGAGAGAGTTTGCATTTTATGTTCAAATAAAGACTGCATTCCTTTACTCTTAGCCAATATTTTTTTTACAAAGTCCCTCTTTTGATCAAGCTTTTGGGTGACAGTAACTATGATTAAGTGACATCTGCTGGTATGAACATGACACTTGAGGAGGATGCCTAAACTGAGATTGGAAAGCTTTAGTGTCACCTCCGTGGGGGTTCCAGGTTCCACACACATACACACTGGCATTCTGAACACTCTTTATCCTAGGGAATTTCAGAGCCCATCACACATTCCACTGCGATGAGAATGAAACCCAACACTGTGAAAATATACATGGAACAACTGGAAGATTCCATTAAAGTGACAGAAAGAGGATTTGAAAACACCATCGCTGTCACTAAAGAATGGAACCAAATGAACCAATCACAATCCCATGTCACCCTGTGAACTGTGAGGTCACTTAGTGAATTACAGCATATCCAAAGGTATGCACTAATGGTGAGGTTTAATGTTCTGTACATTAAACATCAAGTATCAGGTATCAAGCCCTCCATGAAAAACGATGCATTAGTTCTGTTTGGGTCTCAGAGACTACATCTATAAAACATAATAAATGAAAACTTACATGATATTATTATGCTTCAAATTCAAATAGTATCTTTTACATGATTTTTTAAATGTTTTTGAATGTTTCTTTTATGCTCACCGAGGCTGCATTTATTTGATCAAATATAGAGTAAAAAGATAATATTCCAAAATGTTATTACAATTCAAAATAACTGTTTTCTATTTTCATATATTTTAAAATGTAATTTATTCAGGCAAACTGAATTTCCAGTAGTCACAGAAATTATTCTAATATGCTGATTGGGATGCTCAAGAAACACGTTAACGTTAACTTTAACATTAACATTATAATCAATGTTGAAAATTGTACTGTACTGGTTCTTATTTTTATGGATAGCATAATACATTTTTTCACAATTCTTTGATGAATAGAAAGTTCAAAAGAACAATTTATTAAAAAAAAAAATTATATATATATATATACATACACACACATATACATATACACACATATATACAGTATACACACACACACACATACAGTGTAATAACGTTTGATGTTTCACTGCAGGAAAAAAAAAATTCTTTAAAAAATGGTTTGGTTGAACAATAAATGCTTAATTAGATGACTCTAACTTCAACTACAGAACAAAAACATCTTTTATCAAATAAACATGACCAGTGCTTACATCATATTTTCCACCACTAAATAAATCTTTTATCAAGCTTTTGATAAAAGGCTTATTGTGAATTATTTAATTCAATGTGATGCATCACTTTTAGACAAATATTGTATAACACCAGCTCTCTAGTATTATTTTTTTCTTTATAAAAATGTCTGCCTGTAGGATGCAGTCTTCCTGTTTGTGTGGGCAAGCTCTGATTCATCCTGACAGATTTTTTCACACTAACCCTTTCTGTTTCCCCGCGCAATTACCCTGCTCTGCACCTCTCCTCACCTCCCTCACAGCAACCAGCAGAAAGCCATAGACCTTTTCTGACGGGATGACACATACGTCGGATCAACGGGAGTAAGTGGATGAGGATGAAGCCTCCGTGGATAATGGTGTTCAAAATCTAGAGCTGAGGGAGAAACAGTTATGCTAACACTTACTGATCCATCCCTGTGCAACTTCAAGTCACGAAATGATAAAAAACCAAAAATACTGCAAGCTGCTTTGTGGCCTGTGGAGACGTTGTGGTTGACCTCAAAAAACATCAAACAGATCAGCCAGAATTTAAAGCAGCATAATTAAACTCAAATAGATCTTAGCCAGGGTAGATGCCATAGTTAAAGGTGCACTCAGTAATTTCTCCCTGATTAAAAAAAAAACTATTAATAAAAATAAGAAAATAAAAAGTACATTTAATTTTTTAAAAATCATGTAGACCCACATGGGGTAAAAACTGGAGTCATATTAGTATCAAAATTGGCTATGTTGAAATTCTACACTAATTTTTAGAAATTAAAGGGACAGTCCTCCCAAAAATTCTGTCATCTGTCATCACCTGTATGCAGTTCTTTCTTCTTCTGAATACAAAGGTAGATATTTTGAACAATGTTGATAATCAAACATTTTCAGTTCCCATTGATTTCCATTGTATTTTTTGTCAATACAATGGAGGTCAATGGGAACCAAAACTATTTAGTAACTTGGGTGGACTTTTTGGGTTGACTATCTATTTAAAAATAAAATACTAAACTAAAATCAGTCACTTTAAATGCTATAGGTGAATTTAGGCATAACAACACGATAATATATACAGTATGAAAAATCAATATTCCTTTTAGGATTTCCTTTTAGATTCTCAAGATTATATTTTACAGTGTTATGAAATATATAGTGTTTTTAAGCATTAACTTGAGAGTGTGTTAGATGACAGCAAAGATGATCTAAATGAAAAAAAAAATATGGAAATTGAGCATGCAAAAACAAATATTCATTACAAAAATACTGACTGATACCAAAAAATGACAAAAAACTCTTAATACTAGCTAATGACCGATATGGTACCAATAAATAGTACATTCCTAATCATTAAATATTTGCTTTTGCATGATGCTGCATCCACACTGCAAGGTGTCAGTATACGTCCAATATAAGGTAATGCAACATAAACAAAAAATATTTGATGCATGTTGTATCATCTTAGATGTGATCCAAGACAATACAACACACAGAACAAACTGTACTCCTACCATTCACAGCCTTGTTTTAATTCGTGCATAATTTAATATGCCGTTTACCCTGATTAAACTCCACAGGCGTTACATAACCTAAAACACATTGAGCAACACATCAGCCTGTATGTTATTTATAAGACAGTGGGATAAATGTTTCAGTGGCACAGAACCGATTTCTCTCTTGGTGAAGAACAGCTGCAAGGCTTCAACTGGCACTGTTCCTTTAAAATCAAGAGTCAGCGCACCCTTTTCATTATTCAAACAAACAAGTGGCTTGAGAGGTTCACGCAAGTGTTTAGATAAACATCAGAATGTTCCACTCCTTTATCACCAGCAAAGCCTGGCTGCATCCTCATTCCCCTCAGCCGCATTTTGCTCAGCAGTCGGAGAGCACAGTTACGTAAGAGTTTTGGCCAGTAGTAATAATCTCTATAAACAGAAATTCCAAAAGAGACTTCTGCTGGCAAGGTGGTTAGGCAAGAGCTCTCCCTTTCTAATCATAATGGAGTTTATCGACCGTGTACATACAGTATGCACTTATAAGGAATTTTGAGAGTTGCTCACAAGGTTACAATCCAAAATAAATACACAAGTTATAAAATATGACAGAACAGGATGTAGAAAACGTTCTGAATCTAGTAAGCAAACTAAACAGCAAAAGGCTCCAGCACTGGTCTATTAATTGCTTGCATACCCAATGTCTTAGAATTTGTTTTCTAAGTATTAGCATCCTGGCAGAGCTGTTTACTGGCCCTACGGGTGCAATATTTTTTCTCGAGAGTTTGTAAATGAATGTAGTATGAAGTCACTTTCACAAGACTGCAGTGGGGTATTAAATTTTCATCACTGGTGTGCTTAAAAGAGCAACTAGTTTAAAGTTAACATGAAAACAAAATTGACCCTATTTAGTTTGTTAATGCACATCCCTGATCTTACTGTGAATTATTAATCAATGCACCTTTTTTCCAAAAAGTTTGTTGTCATAATAATTATTCAAACTGCAATAATATTCTCTTACTCTGAAACAACTTTCCTTCTTTGGTAACATCAGGCTATTCATTCTGGTTGGAAAACCCACTTTTCACAATCCACTAAAGTCCCATCTTGCTCAGAAATTTGTCATATTACTGAAGTCTGTTGTGAATGGCAATTCATGTTGACTTTAAAGGAATAGTTCACCCAAAAATGAAGATTTGCTAAACAATGTTAAACACATCTTCAATCCATCCAAGATGTAGCTGAGACTGTTTCTTCATCACAATAGATTTGGAGAAAATTAGCATTACATTACTTTCTCCCCGGTCATTACTTGCTCAGCCCCTGCAGTGAATGGGTGCCATCAGAATGAGAGTTCAAACAGCTAATAAAAACATCACAATAATCCACAAGTAATAAATGAACCTATTTTGAAGTGAAAAGCTGCATGTTTGTAATAAACAAACTCATCATTAAAGCATTTAAACTTTAAACTGTTGCTTCTGGCCAATATAACAGTCCATAATCCATAGTAATGTTTCCTCTAGTGAAAAAGACCATCCACTGTTGTTCTCTGTCATCAAAAGCCATGAACTTGATTTGTGCAAATTTCTCTTTTGGTTCAGGAAAAAAAAAAAACTTTTTCATTAAAAGGAGAAATATTATGGATAGAAGACTTGTAAGTTAAACCATTTTTGCATCACAAGACACTAATTGATTTACTGAAGTTGTGGATTATTGTGAAGTTTTTATCAGCTGTTCGGACTCTCATTCTGACGGCACCCATTCACTGCAGAGAATCCACTGGTAAGCAAGTGATGTAATGCTAAATTTCTCCAAATCTGTTCCGATAAAGAAACAAACTCATCTACATCTTGGATTGCCTGAGGCTGAGTAAATTGTAGCATTTTTTTTTTTTTTTGATGTGAACTATTCCTTTAAGAATATACAGTACTATGCCTGTCCAAGGAAGACAAATACTATTTAAAGGCTTTTGGTCTAAAGATGATTTTGCTCCTATAACCTGTTGCCCCTCTTCTAAAAGTGGCTGGCACTCCTTCCTCAGCTGCTTGAATAAATGAGAATACAACTGTGCAAGCCACCCAGATCTCAGTCAGCCTCTGACCCTAAATGAACAGGTTGGCTGTCAATTTACTTGCTAAACCACTTCAGTCTAATCTAAGCTGTCACAATGAGACTCAAAATGTTCATCACCCCTTAGAATTTGCCCAAATGCTGTGACAATGAAAAACGGCACTGAAAATGAAAAGCGTGTTGTTCTTCCTGTTAAAGCATGCAGAAAAACAATAAAGCAGAAAGCTGGAGAAAATATGTAAACTATTAAAAATTAAGAGACCTATAGTAGTGTCACATCGAGAGCAGATTGCTAACGAGTTAATAAGTGATATGCAAGTCAATACGTACAAGTAAAGATGTTGTGATTATGTTATACCAGCCACATGTTTGCATCACATAACAAATGTTGTTGGTCTTTCAGGCAAGACACATGAAAAATATGTTGTTTAGCTGTGAAAGCCCAAAGGGGGGTTCACTACAGTTGATTTTGTCCCCTGGGAAGAGTTCCTTTTTCCAAAACACGGAGTAACTAATAACTACTACTGAGCTGTAAATAAGAGCGGGACAAACTGGGGTTAGATGAGCGATGTGATCTTGATGTTTAATATATGTGGTACATTTACTGTTATAATAAATAAAAGATTTAAAATAAACATAGAACAGATGCAGATCCCTTGTTTTTGTGTATAATGGTTTTTGTTTACATTGTAGACTGACAACCTTTCTGAAACTGTTCTCAATAATGTAGATGTAGATGCTTGCTAGTTGATAATCAAGTGTATGATACAAAGGTTGCATAATCTACAATCCATAATAATAGATTCATCCAGAAATGCACAGACCAACTAACATTAGTCTTATTTGTACACAGAGATCAAAACTTACCCATATTGTATCCATAGGGTGACTCACTGGACCCATCCTGTAGACTGGCCAGTATTTCCCCTTTCCCAACATCACTGTCTCCAACCAGCAAGAATTTCAGGAGGAAATCATAAGCTTTTGCTGGGCTGCTCCTGTGGTTCATCTTCACATCAGCCCGATGACCCATTCTGGTACATCATGTAACTGTCCCTTGATGGACTTGTGTTAAATATCTCAGACCACCAGTGCAACTGAACAATATAGCTGTTTTAAAAACAAACCTATGTAGAATTAACTAGTCTTTTCTGTTTAAAATCTCATGTCCAGTACAACACTAAAGCTGTCCTATTGTTCAAAGATTCTGGTTGTGGATCCACTGATGCTGTTGCGTCACATTAGTAGGTAAATAAAAACCCTCGTATGTTTACAGTACAGTAACGTAAGCCAAGTAACCTCTTAAAATCGGTTGTTTATACTTATAAAATAAATGTTAGTATTTATAAAACACTCCTAATGATTTTTCATCTTTACATTTCGCGCAAACCTGGTCCATTGAGCTCTCTTCCACGATCCCTCTCTTCTATCAGCCTCCCTAAACAGAAAAATGTGAGTTCATCCTTAGATTTTCCTTGATTGGCTCCTGTGTGGAGTTGCTAGGGCAGCTCTGCTATTTCATTGGACATTAATCCCGTCCATCAAATCCCGAAAACGCCCATTTTGTATTGGAGAGGGTGTGGCCAATCTGCTGTTTTGATCCAATAAGCGCTGATACCAGATCAGAGCCCGTATGTTCATCCATTTAGGTTTTGTCTCGTGGACGGTTGCTTAGCTGATTCTGCGTCAGCGCTCCAGCGCGCTTCAAGCGCGTGCTCGGGTTTGTTGTTTTCCGGGGCACGAAGAATGACGTAGTGTTTAAATGACGTAATATGATTATTGTAGTTTCTAAACAGGTTATTGTAGTTTCTGTTTTGTCCTTTTAAAACCGCTGCAGTACTTTGAGGCTATATTTTAGTCTGAGAATAAAAAGGCTATAAACAATTAATGTGAGTTAGTTGTTTTTTTAAATATATTTTTTACCATCATTGTAATTTGTATTTTTGTATCTTTGATCTATTGGGCTTTCAAACTTTACAAACCCAGTCCAGCTGGACTCTAAGACTATTATAACTGTCTTTAAAAACATTCACTAGCATAATCACATAACTACATTATATTATGCTTTACAGATCAACATTAAGAAAAGTATAATTTAGTTATTAAAAATGACGTTTTTTTATGTATCATATATCAGCTGTGATACATGCATTATGTCAGAGTTTCTTCTGCTATTAAAGAACATTTAAAAATTGTTTTAAACATTTTAGTGAATGCAGCATACTGGTTTGGAGTTTTTTATTATTACATCATTATTGTTTAGGTCTCTAAGAAACATATTAAAAAGATTGTTTTTGAAAATTGCATTCATATTTTATGATCAAACCACTATTATGCAATTATACAACATATGCAGAATCTCTCTACATTAACATGAATAAAATAACATGAGATCTCATTCATTGTGATTAATGACTACTCCAATATCATTTTTATATATTTACTTTAACATCTCATTTCTGTTGTGACTTGTGTCTGTTTGATTATGTTTAATCCAAACTGAAGAAACATGTTTGAGCCTAGTGTTATTGCGCAATATTGTTCACTTGAGTACCACTGAGAGCATCTGAGCATGTGTTTTTATGAAGAATGTATCTGCTATAGGTGTAGGATATCCAAATATGCAAGCACAGACTAATGTTCTAGTATGCTGCAACATTACCGGTCATGTTATATTAATTATTACACAATAATCAACAAGTCGTATGCTGTTTCAGCCAATGCAATTGCTAAGTTTTGAGATCATGTTTTACATCAAAGGACAATAATAAAAATGCACAAATGCTACCCTCTAGTGTTCTAAAGTAAGCCAAACAAACATTTTCACAAATTTTGCATACACAGCTCAGTTGATTGATATCAAAATATTTTTTATCTTATGGTGCATAAAAACAGTGACTTATAATTTTTATCTTAAACAAAATTCACAGACAGATGATCAGTCTTCATTACTGTTCAGTTTTTATAATTGTTTGATTCAATCTATACAGATATTTAAGCGAAACATGACAACTTATACAGTAATCATTACCAAAATTATTAATGAGTCTCTCCTAAAGATAAATCTGATGAAAATTCTCTGAATATTAAATAATTAGCCATACCCAGGGATGGGTAACTGCTGTCCCTCCTTGGCTTCAAAAAAGGTATATGAGAGTGTAATAGTATCAACTCTTGCCATCCTGGGGTCATCATCAAACTCTGGATCAATGTAGAAGAAAACAGGCATGTCTACTTCCTCATGTGGATTTAACCTCTGTTCCTCAAAACAGAAACACTAATGGGGAAAAAAGGAGCAATGTATTAGCACAATAATTCAGCACATCTACTTTGAATTTAGCATGCTTTTTAGTGAGCTAGGTAACAAATGGATAGACATAAATTATAATAGTAATGCCAGCATGGGTTTATATTTACCTGTATCTTATTAAAATATTGTCCAGCTTCAAAAGGTACAACATTGTAGGTAGAAATGCCTATCACTGGATTGTCTGTGGGATTCCGTGCCTTATAAAAAGCCAGCGCAGTTTCTCCTGGTACGAGCTGGGAAACGTTCAAACATAGAATAATCAATTTGGACAGTGTTTATCTTCAGAGACATTAAATGAAAAATATGCTGTGTATGGAATGCCATATGAACATTCATTCTTAAAATCAGTGTTTTAAATGACAATTTATGCTACAATCCTTGGAAAGATTTAGTATTGGCAGAAAAGAATCAGACTTATAATCAAAATATAATATTATCTTTACAATCCTCTTTTATGATTATTGGAATTTATTTAATATATACACTCATTCATGTAAATGTTTGGAATAATTTAGATGTTTTAATTACATTTATTTGATAAAAATACAGTAAAAACAGTAAAACTGTGAAATATGATTACAATCTAAAATAAGTGTTTTCTACTTTAATATATTTTAAAATATATTTATTCCTGTGATGAAAAGCTGAATTGTCTGCATCCATTACTCCAGGCTTCAGTCACACACTTCAGGAATCATTTTAAATATGCAGATTTGCAGCTCAAGAAACATTTATTATTATTGTTCAAAATAGTTGTGGTGCTTAATATCTTATTTTAAAACTGAACAAAAAGTTGATCACAAAAAAATATAAGCTTACGTAAATCTCTGACTGCTGCGGACGGAAGTTCCACTGCATGCTGGCGTGCGTGTCTGCATTGAAGGTCACTTTAATAATACGGTCCCTGACTGGCTTCATTGTCTCCACTTGATCTGTGTTATGTCCTGCTACTGCTGTGCCTCCCAACCCTGTTGCCTGATGAAAGAAAAGGAACATGTTATTGTAATTCTATGAATCCACAAAAAAAGACTTTTATTGAGATTATCAGTGTAATACTGACTTGACAGTACAGTCTGTAGAGTGGAACAGCAGCATATGACAGGCCAATCATTCCCACTCCGGCAGCCGCGATGTATGTGAGGACGGTTTTGTTCCTTTTCTTCCAGTCATCTTCCTGGTTCTGATGTTTCCTTTTTTGAGTTTTAGCTCCTCGTGACTGGTTGAGGAATCGTTGCGGGGTCCTCCTGAGGAAGAGCTGGCCACTGGATGCGGCTAGTCGTCTGATGTTGCAACAATTAATGCATAGCCGAGTGCTAGAAAGCGCTTGATGTACGTAGTGCTTTGCAGTGCCCCCACGGAGAAGGAATGGAAATAGCATAATCCTAAAGTTATAAGTGAAATGCTCCACTAGACAGGTTTCATCTAAAACCCAAAACAAGGACAGACATGATCATTAAAATAATATGAGTGAGTGATGGATTATATTTCACAAACTGTGTGATCAGTCCACAACTAAAAAAGGCCTAGTTCCTAGACTGAAGAAATGGTTTACTGATGAAAATGATAAGACATAGGCATAGGCGATTAAATCTAGGCTTTTATTACCTGTTTTATAGTAAGTCCATATAACTTTCAAAAGTTTTTTTTTCCCCAAGAAGCAAAAATACATGAAATTGATCAAAAGACTTGTGACAGTGATGACAGTGAAGACTTGTAAATTGTTACGAAAAATTATATTCTATTTCATATAAATGCAGTTTTTTTTAACTTTCTATTTATAAAAGAATCCTGAAAAAAATGTATTACAGTTACGCATGCTAATTAAGCAGCGTTGATAATAATGTTGAGCACCAAATGTGACCCTGGACCACAAAACCAGTCTTAAGTCGCTGGGGTATATTTGTAGCAATAGCCAAAAATACACTGTATGGGTCAAAATGATTGATTTTTCTTTTATGCCAAAAATCATTAGGACATTAAGTAAAGATCGTGTTCCATGAAGATATTTTGTAAATTTCCTACTGTAAATACATCAAAACTTAATTTTTTGATTAGTAATATGCATTGCTAAGAACTTCATTTGGACAACTTTAAAGGCGATTTTCTCAATATTTTGATTTTTTTGCACCCTCAGATTCCACATTTTCAAATAGTTGTATCTTGGCCAAATATTGTCCTATCATAACAAAATCCTATCATCGAAAAATTGACCCTTATGACTGCTTTTGTGGTCCAGGGTCACAAATCAGCATATTGCAGTGATTTCTGAAGGATCATTCAGCTTTACCATCACAGGAAAACATTACTTTTTAAAATATATTTAAATAGAAAAACAGTTATTTTAAATTCTAAAAATATTCCACAACAATATTATTTTTACTGTATCTTTGATCAAATAAATGCGGTCTTGGAACGAAACCGACTTTTGAACGCTAATGTATATGAAAACGAACTTACAACATAATCAAACAAATTGTGAAACTACTAACACAGCCTTATTTTATGCGCTACTACAATAATTGATAAGCATAAAGCTGTATAGTCAACCTAAACAAAGTATTTTTCTTAAATGATAAAACAACGTAAACCGACTGCCAACCAATAACACAAAGATAGAAAGTCCTATTACTGACAACTTACTGTAAATCATGCAAAAATAGTGCAAGCTAACGTGTTCATCTACCGGCTATCCAGCTATTTACATTGTTTTGAACGTATATGTTGACCCCGGGATTAAATATCTAATTAATATGACTTTAAACAACAACAAGCATTTCATATAGAAGATGCTGAAGCATTACCTGACTCAAATTATGCGGTTCTGTGCACGTACACCCTTCACCAACAACATGTTACAAAACGTCAAGTTCAACACGCATCTATTGGTCCAACAGATTCTAGTTCCCCGGGTACGAACCACAACTGCTACAGTTCCGGCTGTTGCTGCGGAAACTGACCTACCTTGAGGTAGGCTACAGTACTTGTTGCTGAGAGAAAATGTGATTACCACATAAACGATATTACACGTTATAATAATTGTTCTTATGTTACCACTTGAATCAAGTTAATTATGGTAAAAGTTCAAGAAAAGTGTCTTGTTTGCGTTCAGGCAGTATCTCCTCACAAAATAATGAACATTTCAACAACACGGATATTTAAAAGTTAAGTAAAAACGTCTTCTTTACCCTTAAAATGACCATTTTAGGTTTCAGGGATTAAATCATGCATAGTTTAAAAAAGTTTTCCCGTCTTCAAAGTAGGACTGTCAAACGATTAATCGTGGTTAATCGCATCCAAAGTAAAAGCTTGTGTTATGTGTGTCCTGTGTATATTAATTAAATACACATACATGCATGTATATAGTTAAGAAAAATATGTTGTTTTTATATATGAAGTATTTATATATAATATAATATAAATTATATATAAATATGCATATAATTTTTTTTTTAAAAATATATACACGTATGTATATGTAATCATTTGACAGCACTACTTCAAAGTTTATGTTTTATTTGTTGTTAATGGTTATTGGTTAATTTGCTAAAATATTACACACAATCTGTGAATGTGGATTTTAAACTATACTGTATACTGATTTCGTTATGCAATTAAAACGTTTTAGTGAAAAAAATCAATTCATTTAAAAACATATATCAATATTTTGCTTGTTACAGTATGTTTACATACGGTAGGCTATATAGGGGGGAAAAAAGAAAATAGAGAAAACATGTTGATCATTTATGAATGTAACACTGGCCTTTGTGAACTTTCTAATTTCATTATATCTGATTTATTGAGGTTATACATTTAAATGACAAAGATAAAACAAGCTGCACAACTTCAGAGCATGCTGCATAACTTCTTGTCCAGGCCCTTGTCATTTCTAGGCTGGACTACTGCAATGCTCTTCTGGCTGGACTTCCATCAAATACAATCAAACCTCTACAAATGATTCAGAATGCAGCGGCACGACTGGTCTTCAACGAGCCCAAAAGAGCCCATGTTACACCTCTCTATATCTCCTTGCACTGGCTACCAGTCGCAGCTCGCATCAAGTTCAAGACACTGATGCTTGCATATAGAACAACCACAGGCTCAGCACCCGCCTACT
>JAFVLL020025357.1:0-27712 GCA_021397915.2 Tor tambroides | reverse complement strand
TTAAAAAATATACTCAAAAAAGTACAAATACCCGAAAAAACTACTTAATTACAGTAACGTGAGTAGTTGTAATTCGTTACCTCCACCACTGCTGAATACATAATCCAGATTACATGTAATCAGTTACTACTTAACATTTTAAAATGCTGTTTGTTTTAGCTTGCTCTCTCTCCATCTCCTCGTACACCAAACGAGCCAATCCCAGTGCAGAACAACCAGCAGCTGACGTTAAAGGTGGAGGGGGTGGTGCAGCACGGCTCCTCTCCAGGCCTCTTCCGCAAGATCCAGGCCGTCTGCCTCAAAGTCAGCTCTACTCTACAGACAAAACCCGGATCTGACTTCAAGGTCAGTTCAACCAACAGTCCAAAACATTTTGATCTCACTGTTGATCCAGCAGTAATGAAGGATCAGTTGTGTGTTCTCATGCTCTTAACTTTCTTCTTTAGATTCCTCTGGATTCCAAGACGAACGAGATTGAGCAGAAGGTAGAGCCTCATAATGATTACTTCAGCACACAGTTCCTGCTCAACTTCTCCATCCTGGGCACTCACATGGTCTCTGTTGAAGCCTCGGTTGTAGACACCAGTGGGATCGAATGGAAGACGGGACCAAAAACCACTGTATCAGTGAAGTCTCTGGAAGACCCTTATTCCCAGCAGCTGCGGCATCAGTTACAGCAGCAGCAGCAGACCGGCCCACAGCCGGGAGCCCAGAGGAACATCTTACCCCGCCAGTGACCTCCAACCCTCATCAACTGCCTATATACTGCTGATTTATAGGACTTCTAGGCTTCTTGTATGAGTAAACACCTATCTGTCTATTTTTCCTTGTGGAATAATAAGTAGGCTTACATTTTTCTTCTGTTGTATACTAGAATAATTCTCAGTGTAAATGCTTAAATTAATAAACTAAAATACAATTTATTGTATTATCTGTCTCCATACATAGTTTTTTAATTTTTTTTTTTTTTTTTTTTTTTTAAATAAGTCAGGTACAAATTAGTCTATTTTCTGTGGTAGTTATATTAAACAATTTTATAGAGCTGGATTTTTTATTTTTTTTTAACTTGGGTTTTAATGAATTTGCTAATTTTGGAGCTACGAGGTTAGTAAAATTGTGAAATGCTTATGTCAATAAAATTAAAATAGAATTCAATAAAAAAAATTTTTTTTAAATAAATGTATATTTTTTAAATATATACTTTTTCACCCTAACTTGAATCACTCTTGTGCAAAATTTTTTTTTTTTAAATGTCATGCTTGTAAAAACAGTTTTTATTACAGACTTAATAGCTATACTTATAAAATAAATGCTTGTGAACTGAAAGTTTTCACACACCTAATTGCAAGTTAATTGCAATTAAAATAAAATTTATTATAGTTAAATTTTCTATTAAATGCAATTAGTTAAACTTATGAGTGCTTTTTTACCCACTTAAGTATTTAGATGTCATTTCATAATTCTATTGTCTCTGAAATATGATTAAAGTTTACTGCTGAATGTACTGACAAGCATTTGTGGTACTAAAATATAAATTACCGTAATTTTTGTTAAAAATTGGGTAACACGTTATTTTAAAGTGTCCTTGTTACATGTACTTACTATTAAAATAACAATAAATTATGCAGAATTACATGCAAGTAACCCTAATCCTAACCCTAACCACATAGTAAGTACATGTAGTTAATTAATATTACTCAGTACTTGAACATAGAATTACACTGCAACAAAGACACCTTCAAATAAAGTGTTACCGAAAATTGTAAATCATGTATTTAAAGTGTGTAATTACCCATTTGTAAGATACATTTAATAATAATAGTTAAAAATATATACTTGTATGATTTGAATTGCACTGCAAGTGTATACTGAATACACTTAAATGCACTTCTTTACCACAAGGACATCTAATAGTAGCAGTTAATAATATTGTAATTAAATTCACAGAACTCAATGCATCACACTCACACTGTTATTTTGTTACAAACTTCTGTGTATTTATTTATAATCTTTCTTCACTCAACTAAAGCTAATGAAATTGTGCATTTCTACAATGTTGCAGTTGAATCTAGGTTAGTAGTAGTATCACATTGCTAATTACGTCTTCAGTAACAGCCATTGAATGCTCAGCTGGCTACATGAGCAACAGTGATGGATGTGTTTGAGTCCATGAAATGACTTTTAGATGGATTTAAATCAATGGATCACAACCCTCTGCTGTACAGTATATTCACAGGAGCTCAAGTCCATTTAAAATCCATTTGTGGAAGACTGCATTAATAAACAGCATAACACAGAATACCTTGTAGAAGTTGTTTTATAAAAATATAGCGACTTGACCCAGACCATTTCTGGTCCGAATTTGTATTGTTCATTGTATATAGGTTATATAGTTTACCAAAAAATACAAATATTGGGGTACAAGTGATTTTTAGTTTAGCTAGCATAGGCCATGATCATAGCCACCAGCCAGAGCTAGTAATGCTAAGCCTAACGAACCAATAAGAGAAAGGAATGAGGAGAAAATGAGATTTACACTCCAACACACATACCATTTTGAACTGCTTATTCAGGCTACACTCGCAGCTCTCAATTACAGACATCCATGCAGAAACACACATACACGCACAAAGTCATTCACACACCAATACTAGCAATAATGAATTAGCAATGCGGTTGAGCACTCACTGCACACTAGCTAATCCAGCCACAATATTTACCAGAGTGATATAGAATATGTGAATTCCTTTATAAAGATGGTCAGATGTTCTTACTTTCAATTCATTTTGCTTATTTTTGTAGCACTTTTCACAATGATTGTAATATAAGGGCAATATAATGGTATTGTAAGTCCATCCATTTAACTTACCACATACTTCCATTGGAATAAAAGATGTCTGAATAAGACATTCTGAAATTCATGGACAGTTTAACTTTTCAAATGTATTTATTTATTTACTAACTACAGTTTGTTCTAGAAAATGTTAGAATCAATTATAAAAGAATGCAAAATGGAATATGCAATATGGTTTTATTTATTTATTCATTTGTGCATGTATTTTATGTTCCTGCGTTGGCTGATTGAACCTATTTATATTTAAAAACAAGTGAACAAGTGGAAAAAACTGAATCTGCGGAATTTAGAATTTTCACACAATGTCTCAATAATCTGAAAGCTGTAATCTGCTGCTCTGACGGCTATCTAGAACATATCTTTTGTGGATATTTAACCCTAACATTAACTTTGCAGCTTGAAAGAAACTCTTGATATACACTTCACAGCATTCTGCAGCATTCAGTGTGTTATAATGGCACTGTTTCGCAGTATGTTTGAGTGGGTTCAAAACTTTACCCGAAGGAGAAAAAACGAGGTGCAAAAGTGGACTGAAGCCGAATGGGCCCCAATGGAAGGGGTGAGTACACTGTAAAAAAACATGGTATGAGATATCTACTTTTAATAGAATCTACCTGAATAAATCATGTAAAATCTCCCAAATTATTTAAACTATGACAATGAAAATGAAAAATGAGGAAAACATATCTCTTGGTTTTATTAGTGAAAGGTTCTCAATATTGTCTATACAACACAACCACAATTTCTTTCATAAAATATACAAACTATTTTTAATTATCACCTTAATTTTTAAATGAAAATTACAAGACCCATGGTTCATTTTTTACAGTGCAGGCCCCTTGATGTTAGCAATATTGACCAGAAAAGATATTGCAAAGCATCGAAGAACCTAAGTGACAAGGGAAAAGAGGGAGAGGAAAAAGGTAGGTAAAGAAAGTTAAAGAAGGAAAGAAAGATGGTGGACGAGAGAGAATCAGGCAGAAAGGAAGAGGAGACCAAAGACCCAACTCCATTACAAATTGAGGTCAAACCCCGACCAACTCCACCAGCCACTGAGATCAAACCCCGGCTGATTCTTCCTTCATAAAGTCATCAGTCAAAGAGCCACTGGCGGCTAAAAGGGCCTCTCGACACCCGCCTCCTCTGGCCAACGAGACCAGACCTCCTTCATCAGGGGAAGAACCAATGCTGGTTCAAGGGGTATCGCAACACCCTGCTTTACCAGCCATTGAGGTTAAACCCCTGCCTGGTTCTTCCTTCATACAATCATCAGTGGAAGAGCCTCCTTTATCAGTGGCAAATTTTGCTCCTAAAGCTACTGAGACCAAACGTCTGCATGGTTCTTTTGTGGTGGACCCTGAGATGCTTCAAAAGGCATCTCGACAACTGGCTCAACCAGCTACAGAATCATTGGCGGTTCCACATGAGCTAACTCCAAAACAAGTCATATCCAGTTCTACATCCTCTAAGTCTCCAGAGATGGTTCAATGGACTTCTCCAAACCTGTTCCACAAGCCATCAAGACTATACCACTCCAATCAGTGGCTAAACCATTGATGCTTCAAAGAACTTCTAGACATTTTGCTCCAAAACCTACTGAGGATCTTTTGTGCTAGAACCCAAGATGGTTCAGAGGGCTGAGGTGAACCCAAAGCCAGCCACTTCATCTCTCATCCCAGTTGACTTTGAATCTGAAGAGGATGAGTCTGTGGAGCACACAGAGAGGACCATGCCTTCCAGTGAGACTGAGAAGGCTAATCATCAGCAAACGCTGGAGGCTAGGACGAAGCAGAAAGCAATGTTTGAGAAGGTTCATCCAATAGTTCGGGACCAGTCAGATGACTCTGAGAAAAAGAAATGTGGAGACTCCAAAGTTGATGCTTTGCGAAAGGCTAAGGAGCTGGATGAACGACTGACAAGGCTGTTCTGCGTAGACTACAGTTATGCTCCCAAGAAAGAGAGCCAGCAACATTTAAAACTTAAAAACCAACAAACGCTGGAGGCTGGGGTGAAGCAGAAAGCCAAGTTTGAGAAGGTTCATCCTATGGTTCTGGACCAGTCAGATGACTCCGAGAAAAAGAAATGTGGAGACTCCAAAGCGGATGCTTTACGAAAGGCTAAGGAACTGGATGAACGAATGATGAGGCTGTTCTGTGTAGACTACAACACTGGTCCTAAGAACAAGAACCAACAACCTTCAAGAGAAGGTAAAGAGAAGCCTAAGAACAAAGGAAAAACAAGAGCTGGTCCTTTCTGCTGGGCAGAGAAAAAGTTAAAAAGGCTGAATGAAGAAAGTAAAGAGTCAGAAAAGGATGAAGAAACTCGAAAAGAGCTACATAAAGAATTCCTGAGGGATCCAAAATCACAGTTTAACACACAGCCATACATATAACTCGCTCTCTCTAATGCCTAAATGTAACTATATGACAATTATAATAAAATGGATGTAACAATAAAAGATGTTTAAAAATGAAGATTAAAGCAGATGTTGAATAATATGCTTTAAATTGCATGTTTATTACCATTGTGCACTTCTGGATTATTATCTGTAAAGTCTAATATATTTTTTAAATAAATTAGGCTGTACTAAATTAGGCCAAAAAAGCATGTTTATAGTGTCATAAAAGATGTCTTAGATTAGCAAACTTGCACACTGGGTCAGTTGTGATATAAACAGGATATGTAAAAAAAAAAAAAAATGTAATTTTAATTATACATGCGTTTCACATGAAAAAGAAGTATAATTATCTTAACCAAGCTGTTGTTAGTAACATAAGTCTTTGATTACTGTTTCTTTTTGTCTTTGAGTTTCATTCTTCTAAAGTTACTCCCAATACTAATCAGAGAGATCAGGACAGGTATCATACACAATTATTTTGTTCTTCGAAAGGAAACACTGGATCAATTCCAGTTCAAGATTTCATTACTATTTTGTAAAATGAAATGAGCAATGTGTGCTTGTGACAACTTGTAGGGGTTTATCATTTTATAGTTTTAATTATTTACCTTAAAGCTTTAACATGCGTCTCTCATTTGGTAGACATTACCTTATTAAGTGAAAAAAGTGAGAAAAATTGAGGGAAAAATGAGAAAGCACACTGTCTACTGTCTACTGTCAGTCACACAAAAGTTGCTGTCATAAATTAGAAAGTTCAGATTAAATCATAATGTTGTTGTGTGCAGGGCAGAGTGTAAACAACAGAAAAATAACTAAATATATGAGAAATAAAGAAATACTTGTTTGCCACAGTTCAAAATCATGTGTGAACTTATGGTTATGTATATAAAGGGTAAAAACTGAATTCTCTAAAATTTGCTGAATTTATTAAAATGTTAAGCATTAACACTTTGTGCAGAAAACTAAATTATGAACATTGCCTGGATATTATATTGACCACAACCAATAGCCTATTCGGAAGTGCCTATATTTTAGAGGATTAAAACTAAATTTTGTACTGAATACAAAAAGTTGTGGTCAGTGAGTTTGAAAATTCAGCTTTATCATGACAGGAATGAACTAAATTTTAAAATGTTAAAATAGAAAACAGATATTTTAAATTTGAACTATTTCACAACAATGCTTTTACTGTACTATAGCAGGGAGGATTTTCTTTCTTGATGAACATTTTGAGAAAAACAAAAAACAAAAAAACTTTTAAACAGTAAACAAGGGCACTTTTGGTTACGTTTTATGCTGTGATTTTATCAGAAAAACTGAAGAGCAGGAAGATACCAAACACCAGCGCTGCTTGAGGCAAATGTTGCCTCTGTCAGAGGAATGACAGAGCTGTCTTACATCTACCACATTATGCTTTAAGCAACTGCTACTATAGCCCAAGGACATGCCTCTGATCCAGACAGGTCAAAACCCCTTTGAAATGTTCGAAACAGAGATCAGTACAACCCTGCTGCGGCTCTATAAATCACATCAGGGGAGCAAGGGTTAACAATACTGTTCATTGTGTTTATTGCCTTTTAATGGGCCCAGATGTGGTAGCTTACCAAAACAATGCATATTATCAAACCCTGTGCATTTGTAAAATCAATAATTCCAGATGGGATTGTGTGTGTGCCATACAGAACACTCAAAAAGCATGCGGAGTTTGTTCATCCATTTAACTGAGTACACATTCATTTTGTGTTCTCTGTTAGAAATGCAATATGCGGCCGGAAGTCACCATGCAGGCCTTTATCTTACCAACATCCACCACTAGATGGCAGCATTTATTTCGCAATACACCTACCTCAGTGAGAGCTCAATGGTCTCTGAATGAACGAAGACGGTAACACGGGTCGAGTCATTCTTGTCTTGTCAAATTGCATTCTCTCTCACACACATGTCCCATTGTTTGTGTAAGTGCCTTACTTAATTTAACTGCTGAAAAATTCTTATTTTACTTTTTATGATTAACTTTATTGATCATGAATAAGATTGAATATAATGTTTTCGTTGACTCAGCAATATCTCAGAATTACTGCTATCAGCTGATTAAATTGTGACTAAATGGCGACCAGCACTGTCCATAACCTAATAGTGTGTTGAATGAGATTGATGGACCGCATAGCATATATAACGTCTATAATACTTCTAATACGTCGTTTTCCCAAGTTATGCATCAACCTTTTAACTCTCCTAAAACGATACACAATTTCTTTAATGAAAGCTCTTTCATAATAACTTTAGTATATAGCTATATTCAGGATGTAAAATTGTGGGACAAGCGTAGGCTATCTTATCGTAAAAAGTGGATTTTATCGTATTACATTAATCAGAAGAATTGAATGTTCACCTCTGTTTCCATGAAAATTTATTTATTGAAAACTTGAATATCAGCATTATGTTCACTTTTAAATAAACAATTTGTGTAATGACCTTGTGTAATGGACATGGCTAGCTGCTTTAAAAGAAAAAACGTCCACCCCGTTACAGTTTTAAATGTGACCCTGGAGCACAAAAGCAGTCTTAAGTAGCACGGGTATAGGCTATATTTGTAGCAATAGCCAACATACATTGTAGGCTATGAGTCAAAATGATCGATTTTCTTTTATGCCAAAAATCACTAGGATATTAGGCTAAGTAAAGATCATGTTCCATGAAGATATTTTGTAAATTTCTTACCGTAAATATATCAAAACTTAATTTTTGATTAGTAATAGCCTATGCATTGCTATAAGAACTTCATTTGGACAACTTTAAAGACGATTTTCTCAGTATTTTGATTTTTTTGCACCCTCAGATTCCAGATTTTCAAATAGGCTAGTTGTATCTCGCCCAAATATTGTCCTATCCTAACAAACCGTATCAATATATCAGCTTTCAGGTGATAAATCTCAATTAAAAAAAAAAAAAAAAAAAAAAAAGACCCTTATGACTGGTTTTGTGGTTCAGGGTCACAAATAGCTTAACATTTATTTACATTTATATGTGTCCGATAAAACCTTTAAAATCTACTCTGAAAATGCACCCATTTCGAGGAATTATTGCCGCGGTTAGAGGACGATCATTATGTAGTTTCTCGGTGAAGATGTTTGCAGCCTGTGGCTCGGTTGTTTTCGGCACGCGTCACCGTGTCATGCTTTCCTCGGGTCTACGCATCTGTCGGTACACAGCTCTTCTGAGGTGATCGACGCTTTCCGCTGACCGTTCTTTCTCTCAGCGCTTCCTCCACTAATAACAGAGAGGAAAGGTGGGAGGTTCAAGCTCATAGAGATGCTGAGCGGATCCCTCAACTCTCCTCAGAAGCTCACCATCATGCTCCGCGCCTGCTGGTCCTGAAGGAGAAGACTTGCTGGGATTGTTTATAGAGACAGGCATGCGACAGAAGGTGCGCGTGTTTTCACGGGCTCGTCCCGGTGAAGATGCGCTGGAGTGACGTTCAGCTGACAACAGCGTTAACTTTCACGCCAAGTGCCTTCCGGTGGGGAAAACGCGGAAATCTGATCACTCACAGTGCATTGTGAATTTGTAGGAGTATCGAAAAGATGAATTAACATTGGAATGTCACGCGAGCGAATTCGGGGTTTGTTTTGGAGTCTATGCACGTGGTCCCACCGGATCAAGCTGTGACTGACAGCAAACTACAAATGAAACCAAACCGCTGGAAGGACTTTACTGCGATTGAAAGCTGTGGTCCATGTGGATTATGATATGCTATCAGAGTCTCCAGGATGCTGTGAGATCACGAGTGGCGTGATGAGAAGTTTCGTGTTGGTTTTGGAGAGTTGTAAACGCAACTTGAGCGCTCAGGATGTCTCAGGAACTCTGCGATGGATTTTGCTCTAAAACCTGTACGTTTATCCAAAGAGATAGGGGTTGAAAATCCTCACGTTTATAGAGGGATATCTTTCTTGATTCTGGAGGTACTTGGTGCATATCAGCCGACTGAGGCTGTGATGTATCAAGACTTGTGGATTAAGTGCAATTTAAAAACGACTCAGTGGATTTTCTAAAGTTGCGCATTGATTGCCACGACATATGGAAATATGAAGATGTTTAGATCAAGCATGTAAAGATAGAAACAGACAACGAACATCACGTTGCTTCATCAGGGTAATGGATTCGGACAGCCTGTGTTCTTCTGTCAGTTTCCCATGGAATCACATTGTTATACTGACGTACAGATTCAAAACATTTACTTTATGATGGCAAATACTTCTGCACAACTCCTAATAATGCGCTGACTTAATAGTGCTTTGATTTATAATATAAAGTTGAGAATCATTGAAGGTCTTCTGCTCATCAGTAGATGATTGACGCTTCAACAGGTGACTGAGGTAAAGCATCTCTGTATCTCTTTCAGTTTGTTCAGCATATATTACATAAATTGCATCACTGTTATATGTTAATCAATTTATTAAGCTAATTTTCATTTTCTATGTGTTTAAATAATGCCTTAGTTTGTGGAGTTTTCAAGTGAGGTGAAGAGACTAAAATCTCACATTTGTACTTAAATAGCCTCACTTCATAAACAGAAGTTTCTCTATTTTAATATAATTTTTGTAACTACGTAGTCAGTTTTTACCACGTCTTAGATGAGGCTAAAACTGTCTTAAGTTTTTGAAGCCATTGCCCATAGTAGTAACAGTTATAAGTATATCTGGCTGAGTGTATATGGCTAAGTGTATACATTTTATTCACGTTTTCAAAAGTTTTAGTAACGACAAAGGTGAAATTAGTTAAGTAGATAAAGTTGCCAAGACGTTCACCTGAGGCGATTATTATAGCAACAGAGCACTTTATTTAAGGAACTGTATCATGCGGTAATGTTGACAAAATATAAGTAGCCTACTGTCATTATCACTTTATTATAGATTTACACATCACAAATACATGGTGCAAGATGAATCTCTGATGGCGCCACAAGATTTACTTAGAAGAAATAGACCTCCCTGGAAGTCGCATAATTTTTTTTTCCCCACACTGGTTATCATAATGATAATAAGCCTACTTTTTAAAAAAAATTATAATTCTTAAACAAGTAGCCTAGAGTGGGGTCTAAACCTCTGGTATCCAGTAGCCTACATTCGACATCATTTTTTTAAATATGTTTGTTTTCAATTTTTCTAGGTTCAAATTAGATTTTGAATCCCAGATTTTCAATGGGCCTTATTGTAAATGATTAACAATAAACACTGTATTCAGATGGAGTTACAATGCTAGATTCTGTCATTTCCATTCTGCTGTGTAAAGCTAACATGACCCTCTCTGTATCTCTGTGCTTACAGTGGTCCGTGCGATATCAGAATGCTCCTGTTGGTATGAGAGCTGGTCCCTTGGGTTTACAGTCGACCCTCTGTGCTTCCTTCTTTTCCTGCCCTGCTTCTCACTGTCCACATGCAGGCGAAGAAGCGATACCTGCTGGTATCTGTGGGGGCCTGTAGCCTGCTACTAGCCTACCTGTGTGGCCTACAAATCGGTGAGTTCCACAACCAGAACCATGCCGAGCTTTACAGAGTCTCGCAGATCGCCGGTGTCCCGCCTCGCTGGCCGGATTGGGTGGATCCTCCCCTGCAGACGTACCTTGGTGAGGCCGAGCAGGAAGAGGACGGACCCCTGCTTCTTCATCAACACACGTCTCCCCGCGAGAGACGAGAAATCCAGAAGAACATTTACAAGAGCCGCCGATGTCGCATGGAGACCTGTTTCGATTTCCAGCGCTGCGAGCGGGGGTTTAAAATCTACGTGTATCCGCCTCAGAAAGGTGAAGCGCCCTCGGAAAGCTACCAGAAGATTCTGGCAGCCATCGAGGAATCGCGCTTCTACACGACGGACCCTAATGAGGCCTGTCTGTTTGTACTGAGTATAGACACTCTAGACAGGGACCAGCTGTCCGCTCAGTATGTACATAACGTCCGAGCTCGAATTCAAAGCCTCCCTCTGTGGTACGAAGGGAGGAACCATCTGATTTTTAACTTGTACTCTGGAACATGGCCTGATTATACGGAGGAACTAGGCTTCGATATCGGCCAAGCCATGTTGGCCAAGGCCAGCACCGACATGGACAACTTTAGACCGCACTTTGATGTGTCCATCCCTTTGTTTTCAAAAGACCATCCTCAGAAAGGAGGGAGCAAAGGTTATCTGAATCTTAACAATGTGCCTCCCTTACGGAAATACTTGCTGGTCTTCAAAGGGAAGAGGTATCTGACTGGCATCGGTTCTGAAACCAGAAATGCTTTATATCATGTACATAATGGGGATGATATCATTTTACTGACTACCTGCAAACACGGGAAGGACTGGGAGAAACATAAGGATGCAAGGTGCGACAGAGACAATGAAGAATACACAAAGTAAGTCCTACGGTTTCCTTTCTTTATCATGCTGGTATAGCTTGTCTTTAAAGGAATAGTTCACCCAAACATGGAAATTATATCTTCATGTTGTTCCAAACCTTATGATCTTATTTCTTCTCCTTACAATGAGGGACAGAGTCCTCAAAATGGTCCACGGAAGAAAGAAAGGCTTATAGGTTTGGGACGACATAAATAAATGAAGACAGAGTTTTTATTTTTGAGTGAACCATCCCTTTTATTTGTATGTGCAGGATTTAAAACTTCAGTGAAGCTACTGAGGTGCAGATTGTTTTTGCGTGATTCATGTGAATCTTTGGTTGTGGCTTTACTTTCGTGTTTGGTCATTTAAAGGTTAACTTGAGTAAACGACATGGAGGATCGAAAACGCAATGGCAGTATTTAATGTCAGAGTGATTTAGACCGCTGCTTGTTTTGTACTCTAGACTGTAGCATTCATGTAGTTATCATGGGAATACCGCTATAAATGGAAGTGGTGTTGCATTTGTCTAGCTCAGGGAAAAAAGTGCTGTGGAAAAGGACTCTAGAGGTCTCTTAGCCTGAAACAAAGCCAATCTTCATCTGTTTGTGACATTAATGTGAACAGTTTGTGTAAATGCACCGTTTTGGTGAGATATATGTTATAGACTTTAATTCTCTTAGGTGCAATGATAAAAAAGTGATTGCCTTGTATTGTAAGGATGTGTGCAATGCAAGTAGTGTATTTCTTTTGCTAAGATATGAGCTTCGTACACTAACTGCTTGTGCAACTAGTAGCAATAATAGAAAGCATATTCTGTGAATCAAGCATTATTATGTCAGATTAATGTTGTTTATCTTTTTTTTTTTTTTTTTTTACTATGCATTAAGACACATACATACCCCAGGTCTTTCACTGATGCTTATGAACAGCCTGTCAAAGGGCAGGCTGGAACTATGTTTGGGAGTTTATATTAATTCAAAAAAGTTAAGTTTGATGTTAAATCTTCAAAATGGGGAGTCTTCAATCCACTACAGCTTTGTTTTAGTTGCCTAATCCTATTGCACTTTTGAAATGGTGGTATTACACATTTATTACTATGTAATAGGTACACTTGTATTTCCATTTTCTGACTGTCACAAGAGAAGCAGACTTACAAAGATATACTATGTGTGCTAGGGATCATGATTGTCACAAGGAGAATCACACTGTAGCAGAAGTAAAAAAGCCAAAGTGTCGCTTCAAATTGTTAAAGTTGCAAATAAAAACAGTGTCTAAGAGCATTACATTTTAACAACAGTCTATACACTATACAAATTTGAGAATTAAAGTACAAAAACATATGGAAGTAACCATTTTTATATTGGTTGCCACAAGGAGAATCACAGTGTGACAGACGTGAAAAGCCAGAGTGTTGTTTCAAATTGTTAAAGTTGCAAATGGTGCAAATAAACCAGTGTCAAAGAGCATTTTAACAACAGTCTACACACTATACACATTAAAAAAAATAAAAATTATATCAAATTAACCCTCATTTTCTCATTACTTATTTAACCTGATTTAAATAAATGATTCAGAACAAGAGTTACAATTAAAACAGTAAGTACCATATATAGGGCAGGTAAAATCAAAGCATAATTAAGGATTGCAACAGTTCAGATTTAATCCCTGGATTTGAAATGAAATGCTCAACAAAGCAACTATGGTATCATTCAGGTGTCCTCATACTTTTGGCCATTTGGTGTATTAAAGAGTACTGCATTAACGTATAATGTAATGTATTAAAGAGTTGGCAAGATTCAACTTTTAAGTAATTGGTAGATCATCATACTGAAGAAAAGAAGGTTAGAAGGTCTTGACTAGCAGACTCTTATACTTCCAATGAATTGAGAGGATTTCAGAGAACAGTCAATAATTGGCCCTCAATTGAATTAAGCAGGAGCTTAGAGTCACAGAAAACACACACACACACACACACACACACACATACACACACACACACACACACACACAATGCTTCTGTGCCCAGAGATGATTACAGACAGAGTCTGATAGCATCACTTACTGCTCCTAGTCCGACCCACCCACTTAGACACTGCATCATATTCAGTTGTATAAAATATATAGTGTCAGATGCATAATTTCAAAACTTTGGACAACTGGTTATGGTTATGGTTTTATACGACTGGTGATATAGTTATCGTGAATTGAAATGCATTGTGCCACACTGATAAAAATGATTTTGTGGTGAAGTAAATACTACATAAAAATAAATGTAATTTCTACATAAAATAATTTAGTTCAGAAAAAAATTTAAAAAATAAAGTAAATTCTAGATTAGTACTCAATTTAAGCTTGTAGAAATTAAAGTGTGAACTTATAAGTATATTTTACTTGGAATTGTTTGTTATGTTTACAAGGATTCTTTAAGTAAATATCAAAGTCATGATCCCGTTGTTCCCATCATGCACTTGGGCATGAATAATTAATAAGGTTAACTTTATTGCTGTTTTCGAGATGTATTTACACTCTTTTATGGTTGCTTTTGTTGTCAAGTTAAGTAACTTGCTGTTTTGTGATATCTAGAGTTCATTTTCTACTCAAAATGACCCATTCACACTCAAAAACTATTCACTGATTGTTACCGTAATTGTGGATCATGTGCCAAGTATTGAGGTCTCTGTGTTCATTTGGTTAGTAACTACATTGAGTCAACATATTACCTTAAAAAGAATAAGGAGCTGTCTACTTGCTTACATACATGTTCGTGAATGAACCACATGCTTTAATGGCATGGTTGTTTTCAGTGCTACGTTGAGTAAATTTTATGTCTGAGTGAAATGTACTTAAGTGTTGCAGATTTAACTTAATTATTTTAAGTAAAAATTACTCATCAACTCTTACTGGCCATGTTAAATTTACCTAATTCCTTTGCTAATTACCTAACTTAATTAGCAATTTTTTTTTCAGTGTACCTTAAATAGAATTTAGTAATATTTACTTAATATTTTAACAAATGTTAAGTCAATTAATACATAGATTTTACTTGATTCTGGAAAGTGTGTTTTACTT
Organism: Tor tambroides; assembly: GCA_021397915.2. Taxonomy (NCBI): domain Eukaryota; kingdom Metazoa; phylum Chordata; class Actinopteri; order Cypriniformes; family Cyprinidae; genus Tor; species Tor tambroides. The sequence goes on along the minus strand of JAFVLL020025357.1, from coordinate 13,013 downwards.
AAAATTAAAGCAGTAAATTTTACTTAAAAAGTGTTAGTGCAAATTGTTACAAGGATTTTATTAAGTAAATTTTACATGTTAGTTTTTTCAGTGCATGTTTGCGAGTCACAGTGGAGGAAACCCGTTGCCTTAAAATTATTAAGTAAATGATAATTAAAAAAAAAAAGTTAAGTGAACTTGACAATTCACTTAACTTATTTTTTTAAATTATTATTTACTTAATAATTTTAAGGCAACGGGTTTCCTCCACTGTAAAAAGTGATAAGTTGACTTAACTTAAAAAAACTGAGGAAACCCATTGCCTTAAATTTTTTTAAGTAAATAATAATTTAAAAAATAAAATAAAAATAAGTTAAGTGAACTTGACAATTCACTTAACTTATTTTTTTAAATTATTTACTTAATAATTTTAAGGCAACGGGTTTTCTCATCACTGTAAAAAATGATAAGTTGACAACTTAAAAAAATTGAGGAAACCCATTGCCTTAAAATTACATAATTTTAACATACTTGACAATTCACTTAACTTATTTTTTTAAATGATCATTTACTTAAAAATTGTAAGGCAAGGGGTTTCCTCAGTTTTTTTTAAATTAAGTCAACTTATCACTTTTTACAGTGCAGTTATTAGCATGTAATTACCATATAATTAATAGGCACAGTTGTATTTCTGTTCTGAATGTTGCAGTAAAAGGAGACTTACAAAAATATATTGTGTGTGTGCTAGGGCTCACGTTTTTCACAGTGAGAATCACACGGTGGCAGAAGCAAAAACCCAGAGTGTTGTTTCGAACTGTTAAATAGGCAAATGTTGCAAATAAAATGAGCATTAAATGTTAACAGTCTATGCACTATACAAATGTGGAAACTAAAAGCACAAAAAAACATATGGATGTAACCGTTTTATGTCAAATTAACTCTCATTTTTATGGTGAACAATAGCAAATGAGCCATGAGTTGGATCTGTATTGGCATATTCTGTTTCTTAAAACATTTGCCTAGCTCAGTAATTTAACAAGCTGAGGAAGGAATATAAATCATACATTACACAATATTGGATCTGGCAAGCAGGGTCCTTGCCATCCAACACACAAACCACAATGATGGTATCACAGACCGAGATGCACTTCAAGGCCAGTTTCGCACATACTGTGTGCAGCGTGAACTTTCACACTGATAGTGTTTATGGTGCATCACAGAGATGGGTGTTTCTTTGGGGACTTTTATGTCCTAGGGGTTGATTTTTTTTTTTAGTAAGACTAAGATATTTCTTTGTTTAATTTGTTCAATGTTTTCTTTTTATTATATGAAGGTCACTGTCTTGCAAACTTTTTATCATGCCCTTATTATTTGTACTTATGCCTTATAGATTTTGTGTTAGCTTTAAAATATGAGTTCATTTGAAAAAATATAAATTATTTTTTTTTAAACCATGATCAAAACAAAGAGTGAAATAAACATGAAACATTTTATTTTTTGTAACATTTATAAAATTATTATGACTCCCACAGTCCCACATTTCTACCACATCAAACATTTTTGTCCATAATAAATTAGTTTAATTAGTATGATTTGTTTACCAAGGACAAAAAGTGTCAGTGAATAACTAGAAGAAAAAAAAACTATAAATATGAGATGTGATGTGAGAATAAAACAAAGAAAAATCAAAGTAAACATCACTTTGAACAGAATATTTTGTGCATAATTTCCAAGCAGTACTTTTATCAAGACATTCAAAAAGTGTAAAATTATGTAAAAATATGATTTAGTATGCACAAAATGCTAGTCATATAACTAATGTTTATTTCACATTTTTTGTAATAAAAAAATAATAAATAAAATCACCTTTGTCAGCTCACTCAAACACATAAACAGTTCATTTATACAGTCCATATTACCATATTATGTACTATGTAAACATCTGTTATGTGAAATCTAGAGCAATACTAAATAAATAAATGAACATTTATCAGATACTGCATGGTGTAGTTTATGTAAACTTATGACCTCAACTGTTGGAAGCTGTTAGTGCTCAAATTGAGCTAGACAACATATAAAAAGTTTGTTTTAAGAGCGATTGTTTTCAAAAAGTCCCTAAACTGATCACGTGATCACTGATCAGGACACGTGAACTCGGTGCCAAACTCTATTGTCAGTTCCACTTCTAGCCGCGTGAACGCTGTAACCTGTTAATATGGGCTGCAGAATTGAGTTGCAGATGCTGCATGTGTGAAATAGGCCTAAGTCAACACCACATAACTCAGAGAGGCAACAAGCACAACACCACTGCAAATAACCCAGTAATTCACATGATTTATTAATGGCGCACTGCATGCAGGGACTCAGAGTTCCACTGTGCAAAATGTGCAAATCATAAAGTCTAAGGAGAGATGAAATTTGTGCGAAGGCAGTGAGAGCGCCGCCATCTTCATCTTCTCACTTGTAGATTTCTGGTCTCGCCATTGGACTCTAGATGGAAAGTTCACATTGAGGTTTCATTATCGAGTGAGCCAAAGTCAAAGAGAGCCACGTTTCTGAAGATGTTGAGTCTGCGTTTGTGGAAGATGGAAGAAGAGAAGGAGGAATAAGGTGGAGAAACAAGGGAGAAAGAGCCCCCACTGATAAGATGTATTGATAGACTCTAAATTAGAGCAGCTCACTACTGGGTGCTTCCTACAAATCCATCACACTTGAGAAAAAAGAGACAACATAAAGAGAGAAAGAACGATAGAGTTAGTGCAAGAGAGAGAGAGAGATAGACAGAGCGAGAAGCCTGCTGTTTTTTAATTAGGGTGTGTGATTAACGTGATGTGTTGTTTTTTAGCTTCAGAATCACACAAAAGGGAAGTGATTACAAATCCCAGTTTTACCTCCAAAATTAATCATCCTCTTCAATAAACACAGCTGCTCAAACTTTGAGAGCTCACTGCTGTGCGGTATTAAATCCTAAACTTTTATGACAACCAAATTTAAGGATTCCATCTGTTGAAAGGCATAGAGAGAAGCTACATTGCTAAAAATTGTGTGAAAATGACCCTGTTGGGTGGAGTGTTGTAATAACCCAAACTGTTGTCACTTCCCACTTGGCCAACTATATATGTAACTATTTTTACAGTCATAGTTGTTGTCTTCTTCGTTTGTAATGAGCGCAGATATTTTGCATTCTCTTCAGGTTAGAGTAGTTCCCAGTGCCACTGACTTGCATTTCTTTGGTCAAATATAGGTTCGTGCATGTTTCTTCTGTTTATAAAAAGTTTCTTTGCTGTAAATCATTTTATTTTATGCAAAGCAAACCAAGTCACTAAACGAGCCGCGTCGGTCTTTTTGAGACGATTAAATGTTTCATTTTTACTAAAATGCTTGTTAAACGAGTTTAAATGTAAGAAATTTTGTATAGGCCTACATGTTTCAGTGGTAAAATATGTTGTATTGAGAACTGTATTTAATGAAAATAAAGGCATTTAGGCAAAGAAAGAAAGAAAGAAAGAAAGAAAGAGAAAATTGTCAAAATAAATGAAAAACTAAAACGAAACGAAACCAACAGCAGTTATTGAACACCTAACTAAAAATAATAATCAAAAATAAATAATCGTTTTCTAATCAATCTCAGCATGCGTTAATTTTGTGTCGCTGGAGGTTTACAAATTGTAATAAAATTTAATTTAATTTAAAATGTAATAAAATTTGTCTGCGCTCTGGAAGTGTTCTGTTAATTCTGCGAAACTTTAATTACTAAAAATAAAATTAAAACAGAAACTAAGCTGTATAAAAATTAAATAGGCTAGAAATCTGTTCACAAAATAAAAACTAAACTAAAATTAACCAAATTATTAATGAAACTAATAAAAACCGAAACAGAATTTTATAGCGAAAACTGAAAGTGATATTAAAATAAAAATGAATTTAAAAATGCAAAACTATAATAACCCTGACACAAACGCACACAAGCGATGGGATTTCGGCTGTACGAGCATGGCTTGAACAGATTTCCATGTCTCTTGTTGAGAATGAACTACAGAGATAAGAATTCGAATAATAACCACTACAAATACAACTCATAATATACACTAAACACTTTAAAAGAGACAGACATTTGTGAAAGATGTTTTCTCTGTTTTGGAAGGATGAACATTGTTAAATCATACCATATTTATAATATTTAATATTTAATACTTTACTATAGGTTAGGGATGGTTAATTTGATCATTTGTTTATTATTCATGCAACAATACAGTTACAGTTTTCATTAATAACCATTTGCTATATAATGATAATTTTGTCTAGTGCTCTTATGAATGTTTTTAGCATGACTGTGAAAATTGAACTACTACACTGAATGAAATAGCATAGACTTCTTCATGACTAGTTTGCATATTTCATTTAATTCTGTAACAGATCTGTGTACTAGTGCTAAATGCTACTGTTTTTTGATAGTGTTGATAATGTTTCTGACAGATAATATCATGATGTTTTTTGCATTTGCCTTACCGAATGTGGTATCCTGTCTGCAATAACCTGTCTGTGTTTTTTTTTTTATTACTGTCAGTTTAAGTGCCGGCGATGCAGTGTTTCCAGATATTGCTATGAAAACAAATAAATCTGAAACTTCAGATTCAAAACTTTTGCAAATAAGATAAGATAAAGATATTGCTAAATTGCAACTTCCTACTTTATTAACTTTCTAAAGTGTCAAATTAGGTGGAAAAGACAAGTCGCTTAGAATGGCTGGATCTGGCACCCGTGCTCTCAAGAGTCGTTCACTCCGCCAGCGTCTCGCAGACGTTCATTTTCATACCACGGACGCTAAATATTCTTGCAACTGTCTAAACTTACCTATGCAGACACTCAAATGAGGAGTTTTAAACAGCAAATTAGTCATTCAGAGAACAAATTTTATTTTTGAACATGACAAAGGTCTTTGGTGACCTCATAGCTGGCTACGGCCATGGACCTTCATGTTTTACCTACGAACCATACATTTTCGTACTATAAGACTGCACAAATTCACTTGAAACTGCCAACTCGTACAACACTTACAAATTGTCATGAAGCTGTGTTGTTGTAATACAACGGTGTGAACTCTTTATGCTTTAACTAATCATGTAACTTCAAGTTTACTTGTGCTTTTGTGTCATTTTGTGCATGTGCAAGTTACTATGTTTATGTTGTCTCGTAAGTACATGATGCATTTGGATCAATTATTTCAACTCACTAGCAAAGTGCTTCAGTTTACTGGCATTTATTTACTATTTAGTTTCAGATCAAGCAGCTCAAGATGGTCAGTCTCCGAAATTACTGACTATAATAGGATCATTTAAACAAACAAAAAAAAAGTTCTAGGTTTTTCTTGTTCAGAAACAATGTTAGTGCTTTGTTATTGTCTTGTGGTGGTATTTTTGAGGAAAACACAATTATATATTGATTAGCCTACATACTTTGTACATACTTTGCCTACATACTGCATTTATTCAGCTTCTCCTGAATCTACAAAATACGATTTTCCATTTTATTCACGCACAGTTACTGTTGAATCCGGTTTGTTCTGTACTTGTGGGGCTTTGAGAATGAAACAAAATTAAACAGTGACCACCTGAAATATATTTGATGAAAGTCGATGATGAGGTTTATATATTAGTCGTCTAATCAAACACAGCAAAGCCGAACTTCTTCCGAAAATTAACCACTGTGAGCTAATTAATATTTCTGAGCTCAAAATGAAAATTATACCCCATCATCACTTCTACTTTCAGCTACAGGAACAGCTGACTAAATGTGTTAAATTAAATACATAATCAATATATAATACAGCTTTCTTCAGACAAAAATATATAGAATTACAAGCGCGGACAGATTTTAGCCAGCAAAACGATCGGGATGTATTGAGATGATGTTTCATGATGCCTTTTGTGTCATTGTATAGACAGCAAATGGTTCTCATTACAAACAATTGGATTACCGGGAAAAACATTGCTTTAAAAATGATAAGAGGCGCCTTTGGTGTCTACATAGTGATCTTAGTGATATTTGATGCATTGGAAGTGAAAACCTGTAGGATAACAAATTAACACAGTATACCTGCTGTTGGCTGAGAGATGGATCGTGTTTCCAGCAGGAGATTTTTGCCTACCTTGAGACTTTCAGAGATTTCAATAGGCATTCTCAGCAGTTTGGGAGAACGCTGCACTGTGGGAGACAGTGGCAAAGAATGAGAGATATGAAGAGGCATTCGACAGAAGAAAGAAAGATAGTGGAGAATGTTCTGAAACGTCAGTAACAAACCCACCTACTGGGAAAGAGCTGGTTGTTTGTCCAGAAACTGGAAAATCTATCCTTTCTACTCCCTAATAAACCCCTCTCAGCTCTCGAGGACCAAAGCTGCATGGAAAACAGTCATATTTTATAGTTGTAGCAATATTTTTATTATAAATTCTCATTCTGAAACATGCTACCTTCAATAACACTTCAAACATCAGAAAAACAGTGGTTTCTCACAGTAACAGGGTTATTTGTGTGCTACTGATTATTTTAAATGTTCATGCTGACCTTTTGCATTCATCCATCCAATAAACAAACTTATCCATCATAAGGATAACGTTTTTGAGAAACTGTACTTCATGTTTCCTCATGTCAGTCAAAACCAACACACGCTCATGGAAATTTGACATTTGTTTTATTTTTCTTCAAATTAGTGGTCAATTAGTATAAATTTGTATGATCTCATTTGTAACTATTCATTCAATCTTCATAAGCCCCACTAATGATGGAGCTTTAGGCTTACTTTTTGTTCTCAAAATGGTATGTTTTCATACAAATCACAAATTCATGCGAAATCACCACTTCGTAAAGCAGTTACTTTTTCTCATAGATTGGGCTGAATTAAATACATGAGACTTTTTTGGAAACCCAAAGGAGTTAGTAGACTCTTGTTTTGTAAAGAACAGTGTGAGACTCTGCTAAACCTCTTTGTTTTTTCCCCTATAAGTCATGTGGGTTGTGAACAAAATGAGGGTGAGTAAATGATGATAGAATGTTCATTTTTGGGTGAACTATCTTGTAAGCTTTTCTGGAGAGCTACATTTTGCTGCACCTGCACCTGTCTGGGGCAAAATTTTGCTTTGCTTGGATTTCAGAGTGATCTGTTTCCCCAGACTGTGGTGCCAGCACTCTTAAACATGATTTACTCTGTCACAGACAGCCTGTGCTCACACCTTCATTTCATTGAGTAGCCACCTGAGCCCATTCATCGTAGCACAGCCTGCATAACTGCATGACTCCATGATAGGAGTCTACTGCACCTGTGCGTTATTGCAACCATATCACATGCAATTTGTATCATACATGCACAAAATTGTGTTTCTGTGTTGGACTGAATCACTAGTGCTGTGATCGTGAAAAGAGGATTCTAAAGCAAAAGTCTTCTTTATTTTTCATTTAATCATTCTCAGCCTCTCCATTTTCCACAAAAATGTTTGAAGACCCCATGACTTGTCTAGTTGTTCATGATTTACTGGCTAAGTAAAATCAACATCATTTAGAAAATGTATATTTATTATAAAAATGCACATGGAGTTATAAGATTTTATTCATTTTTCTAGGTCTAGAAATCATAATGTAGTTCACCAAAAATGAAAATTTGCTGATAATTGACCCTCAGACCATCTAAGATGGAGATGAGTTTGTTTCTTCATCAGAACACATTTGGAGAAATTTATCACATCACTTGGTCACCAATTAATCTTCTGCAGTGAATGGGTGCCGTCAGAATGAGAGTCCAAACAGCTGATAAAAATATCACAGTAATCCACAAATAATCCACACCACTCCAGTCCATTAATTAATGTTTTATGAAGTGAAAAGCTGCATGTTTGTAACAATCAAATCCATTATTAAGACGTTTTTAACTACAAACTGTTGCTTCCATCTTAAATACTCTATCCATATTAATTTATCCAATGAAAAAGTCAACTCATCTGAAAACTCATACGAACTCAGTCCAAAACGGTCCAAAACAGTTCTAAACAAATATGTCAGTAAATTATGTTGTGAGAAGATAAAGGGGGATGGACTGTTTCTCTGGAGGAAGCATTTTGATGGATTATGGACTCAAATTTTGGCCAGAATCAACTGTTTGAAGTCAAAATGCCGTAATGATGAATTTGTTTCTTACAAACATGCAGCTTTTTGTCTTCACAAGATGTTAACTGATGGACTGGAGTGGTGTGGATTACTTGTAAATTACTGTGATGTTTTTATCAGCTGTTTGGACTCTTATTCTGACGGCACCCATTCACTGCAGAGGATCCACTAGTGGTCAAGTGATATAATACTAAATTTCTCCAAATCTGTTTTGATGAAGAAACAAACTCATTTACATCTTGAATGGCCAGAGGGTTATTATTTATATAAGCAAATTTTAATTTTTTGGGTAAGCTGTTCCTTTAAAATGAGGCTATCTAGGTTTCCAAGACCATGAGAATCCTGATTCTTCAAAGAGGAAATAATGAAAGGCCCACAGGCTGACAACCACTGGTCTAGGAGAAACAATTTAGATCATATTTGTGAGTTTTCTGTCCCACAGGTCCCCTCATCAGCAATGAGGTAAATGACATTTTCCAAACTGTTGTTGTCCATCTTAAGGAACCTTGAGGTCATGTAAACCACTTTCAAAATGCTGTATTGCTGGTTCATTAACGAGTAAATGAAACCACAGCCTGTAAAAATGCTTTCTGGAATTGAACTAGCAAGTGCACTGACATCTTATAATAAGTAACCTATTCCTGCAGGTGTTTATGAATCACAGTTGTCACAGATAATACAACATTAATATTCTTTCCTTCTGGTATGTTGAGTAAGAATTGATTACATTCAGCAGTTGAGCAGAAACATGGAAATCCATATTATTAATTTGCAAAAAAAATAAAAAAAAATAAATAAAAAAATCAATGATAGAAATACAATAAGTTTTCCTCAGGAACAAAGACATAGGAGGATAATACGGACACACACACACACACACACACACACACACACACACACACACACACACACACACACACAAATGGAGACATCTTATGAGAATAAAATGTATATCTACTTCAGCTACAGAAGCTGCTTTGTTGCTCACCAGAACTACAAATACAGACAGGCTAAACTCTAGCTCTCTATTAAGTGAACTGCTCTGTAACTGCAGAGGTCAATCATTTTTACTGTATAGTTTATGAAAAGAGACATCACCTTTAATAAAACTTTACTCTGCTCAGCTGTGTCAATTCACATTTATTCACCTGTCCAAAAATGAACAAACCTGCAGTTTCATGAGTCAGGCACTTATTTACATTTCAGAAATGTATTTCTAACAAGTTTCAAGCCTCAAGGGTGTTCTGAAGACGAGTGGAGATACTAGCAGTATTCTGATTATGATGCCTGTAAAAATGAAAGATCAATATGTTTGGCTGGGCAGGGCCGGCCTGGGGCTTTGCTGGGCTTTAAGCGAGATCATGAAATTAGCTGAAGAAATTGTCAGAATATTAAAATATCCATAGAGCTATTGCACACTTGATGAGTGATTCCTTTAGAGGAGAAAGGCATACATTGTCCACACTTTTTCTTCCAACATCAGTATTTTAGGTTTTTGTATTTCAGATGTTTTTACAAATCACAGTTCCTTTTTCATTTGTTTTCACCTTTTTAAAATCACTATTTACTTTTGCATTGTAAAAAAAAAAAGATAAGGTAAAAACTGATTATACAAGTATAATAGAAGAATTAGAAAAATTCTTTAAAATGTTATATTAAGTATAATTTTGTATAAAGTTTTATTTAATGCAAGGAAACAAATCTGAACAAAAATAGGCAAACCTACTGTATAAGCAAAAGTGAATACAATCAATCAATCAATAGAAAATCAGGCACAGCCATTAGGAGATAAATTAAACAATGCATAAATAAACTTTAAATAGTGCATTTTAAAACTTGGACCTACACATGGAATCACAAATATAAGCAAACAAAATAAATGAACGAGACCTTTGAAAAAGGGTTAGTTAGTTTGCAAATAATTGCTCATATTTTCAATGTGTGACATTTTTTTTTTTTTTTGTCTTTGTGAACTCTTTCCTCACATTATTCTTGAGAAGACGAGACAAGCCTTAACAAGCGCTGTTTCTGTCATTTAAAAGCACTTTAAGCACTAAACAGCAGGCACACTAAAAACAGCCACAAAATATTTTTGGTTGAAAATGTGTTTCAGTGCAACATGAGTATATCAGTCTATAGATAATATTGTGATATAAGGAGAATACTACATGAACCACAATGCACAATTGTTCTCTGATCAAACTGTAGATTTTCTTGCTGAATCCATATGTTGTATCTACACATGTATCCTATGTAAACTGATCTCTTTTATCATATTATATTAATATATTTTATTATTATTATATTCTGATAATCTGTCTTTGGAGGCATATGGAGGCATCACTCTGCAGGACTCATATTTTAGGAGAAAAAAAAAATCTAATTGAACCTCTTCTTGGGATCCTGATTAGCAGAATTTTGAAGAATCCCCCAGAGATTTAGAAATGGACATAATAATTGGACTCAGTAATTGGTGAGAAAATTATATCAACTTCTTTTTTGGAGCGATATGCACATTCATGACCAGTTATTTTGTAAACAGATGCCAATTATACAAGTGCCAGTGTATTTAAATAGCATTGCTACCAACAGTGTGCTTCTGTATTTCAGAGTTAATGATGAGGACAGTCACACGGTAAAATCATTTCCACATTTGCCTTAAAAATGTATTTAAAAAAAAGAAGAAAAAAAGAAAAATAAATTATGAGAAAGAATCATCTCTAATGCAAAGGGATAGTTCACCCAAAAATGAACATTTGCTGTTACTTTACTCAGGCCATGCAAGATGTAACTTTTTTCTTTAGTAGGACAATAAAGAAGATTTTTCGCTGAAACCATGGTCTTTGGCAAGTCAGCAGCTACCGTCACTTTGAGATTCAAAAAAAGCATATCAAGGGACACAAAATTAATACCCGTGGCTCCTGATGATATATTAAGGTCTTATGAAGCGAAACAATTGGTCTGTGCAAAAAACTGAAAATTATTTACAACATTATTACCTGTGATCCATAGTCTCAGGCAAACAGGAAAATCTGATTCTTTTCTTAAACTGGTTCTTTCACACAGTTCATTTCAATGAACTGGTTCAGTGTACTAGTTTGTTTACATAATCATGCAATGGTGTAATGGATGCACAATTATATTATTAAAGCACCCAATAATGATGTGAAACGTGGATGTTTTACATGTCTAAAGCATATAAAGTGAATAAACTAGTCTTCATCAGCTCACCTTTTTACATAAACCATGAGAAACCATAAAAACTTTAATTTGGCCTCTTCATTCAAGCGCTGGGTTGATGCATGCACATGTCAGTGGCTCATCTGTCTTTGATCCAAGTCAGAACTGTTTCCTCAGTTCAGTGACTATTGGAAGAACTGGAGCGCTGAATGAGTTGGCAAAAAACAGCATCATAGGATCATATATGCCAGTGTTTTGGCTCATCTCGAGTCGGAGTGACTATCCGATATCTGAAAGTGAGCTTGAGCCGTGAACTGTTTCAGAGGGTGCAGTCTGATTTGGTGAAATGTTTCATCCAGTTCGCTAAAAAGAACCGATTCAAAACAAAAAAAGATTCATTTGTGAGCCGGACATCACTCTGGAATGTTTACCTGAGGCTATATTACAGGCAATAATGTTGTAATAATGTTCAGTTTCTTGCACAGACTGATTGTTTCACTTCATAAGACCTTAATATATCGGAGCCACAGGTATTACTTTGTGTTGCCTGATATGCTTTTTTAATTTTCAAAGCGCCAGTAGCCGCTGACTTGCATTTTACGAATCACCAAGGACCACGCTTTCAGCTAAAAATCTTCTTTACTGTCATCTACATCTTGGATGGGGTGAGGGTGAGTAAATTAACAGCAAATTTTCATTTTTGGGTGAACTATCCCTTTAAAATTTGTGTTGCCATTCTAAAAGTGTCTTCCTCCAGCGGTTATATCTCAGTCTGCGTGAGTGTGTGACCTGCAGTGACCCTGGGATTTTCTCCAGTGTGTAAACTGAAGCTCCACAGAGCAATTTGATGTTTATTTGGTCCCCTTTAGGATTACACAAATTCATAGCCATGTCTAAATAGATTTATTTCTCATGACCCCGTACTATGAAAATGTAATATATAACGCACGCACATTCAGCTCAGTAAGCATTTAGCGCAAGCGTTAATTTTCATAAATATCCCTCACTCTTTTCCATGCTGTTTCTGAGTGCTGGCATTTATTTAACCACAACTTGATTTACAGGAATGTCAATGCGCCTTCACCCAGAATTCCCTCAGATGAAAATGTGAACCAATCACCCTCAGTGCTGCATTCATTACATCATCTCAGCGGTTATTTACCATGACAGGCTAATCGATCAGTTCTTATTCTGAGTTTATTCCTCTCCAAAAATCATTTCAACAGAAATCTTATAACTGCATCACTAACCCAAAATCATTATTAAAGGCCGCTGCTAGTGAAAATGCTGAGAAATGAGAAATAGCTGCCCACTACAGTATGCAAAAGTTGCCATTTTTTTATAAACTGTGTATGGATCCCGGTTTCCTGTATTTTTCAGTTAATTCACAAAAGTAAACAGTAAACTCTAGAATAGTCACCAGTGCAATATGAAATATAATCAGCCAAAATAACCATTTATGTGGTGTTCAAAAACTTTAAAATGTTTTTACATAACACATTAAGTAGTCAAAATTTAATTTAATATGTGACCCTGGACCACAAAACCAGTCTTGAGTGTCAATTTTTCAAAACTGAGATTTATACATCACCTGAAAGCTGTATAAATAAGCTTTCCATTGATGTATGGTTTGTTATGATAGGACAATATTTGGCCGAGATACAACTATTTGAAAATCTGGAATCTGAGGGTGCAAA